>QRDG01000137.1:2524708-2664261 GCA_012064385.1 Puccinellia tenuiflora
CGTGGGAGCTTACCCATGCCGAGGGCCGAGAGCTCCACCTCGGTATGCAGCTGCATGTACCTCTGCAACATCATCACAACACCATTAGCTTCCGATTTTAGCAAAACCACCACCACACACACAACACAACCACTATAAAGCTAAATCTCGACGCCCAAAAATAATAAACTTTATAGATCAGCAAACAGCAAATTCCTTAACGGAAAGAGTATAAAGCGAATCTAATACTACAATAAAATCTTCTGCAATAAAATAAAACGCAGGACAGATAGTTATGGCAACTTTTAAGGGTTTTAGACGGAAAACTACGACGGATCGAAGCAATCCCTACTAATCAGCTAAAACAACCCAACAATCATGGATAAATCGAGCTGAAAACAAAGTATTATCTTCACCTTGGCGAGGTTGACATAGAAGAAGAGCGGCTTCTTGGTGTTGGAGACCTGGATCCGGTTCTTCTTGTGCGTCTCCGTCACGGCCAGGTTCTTGACCCCCTCCGTCACCTCCTCCATCTCGCTCCTCCCTCGAAACGAACACAACCCCCCAAAACCCGAAACCCTAGCTCGCGAGGGCACCGAGGCAAACCCTCCGCCGCCGCCGCGCGAGAAGAGGAGGCACCAAACTAGAAAAACTCGGAATCTGGGGACCGGGACGCAAGAAAAATAGATATCGCGATTCGGCGGCGGTGAAGCCCTATCCTGTGGGTCGGTTGGGTTATATGGGACGAGGAGGAGGTGGTGGAGGGAGTTCGTGTCCGGGTCCAAATCCAACTCCGGTCCGAGCGGAGCCCGACGCGGCGCACTCTCGGGCTTGTGGGCCTCCGGCAGCTTGCCAGGGCCGTAAATCACGATGGCCCGGAAAAGCTAAGGATTGTCGGTTGGCTTCCCGAAATTATATTAAGAAAAAACAGTGGACGTGACGACGTGTCATGTCTTAGGACTTCTTCAACCCTTAGGACTTCTTCAACCCTAGACGCCGCTAAGCAGCTACTACTTCCGTTCCTAAATATCTAAATATAAGATGTCTTAAATATTTCATATGTTGACTAGATATGAGTTAAAATTAGTGAATATACATACTAATTATGTCTAGATACATGTTGATAAATGTAAATTTAGAAGAAGACTGAATATCTTATTACTTAGAAATGGAGGGAGTACAAGTTTAGGGACGCTTAGATTTCGTAACAGCTAGTCTTGCTAAGTGTGCAGTCTGCCACGTTTCCTGACAAATCAATTTCGTAAAAGGCGCTTGCCTCCAAATCAAGCGGTCGTGCCTGTTGGGCGGTAGGATTTTCATCCCTAGCGCAAAGAGATTTTTCATCCAAATTTGTTCGGAATTTCGACATCACAGTACATCTCCTCAAGGGAAGTTTCACGTCCAGTAGATGTTTTTCAAGGGCACTATCACGAGGGAACATGTCATATGTAACGGGTCATTAAGTCCTTCAGTGATCAAAGAGGTGATTTTTTCCCATAGTTTTTTTCCGATGAGTTCTCTATTAATATTTTAGTTACTCAATGACGCCAGGAAATCAAGAGTGTAAATTTCGTGCTCCCGAGCTCCGGTGATCCTGATGTTTAAAAAAAATCAGAAACAATATTTATAAGTTTCAAAAACAAATTGAAAAAATCTTGGATGTAGCCGATAGTGTATTCCACTATTCCACAAACGTTAAAAAAACCAATTTCAAATAGTTTGTATCCTGAGCTATAAAAAAATGACAAAAGTGTGGATTTAAGTATGCATATTTTTAAATCTTCAAATTTATCAGATTTTGTCATTTTGTGTAGCTTAAAATACAAGCTAGTTAAAGTTGATATTTTGCACGTTTGTGAAATACACCATTGACTACATTTAGAAAAAAAATATTAATTTCATTTTGATATGCATAAATATTTATTTTGATTTTTTAAAACTAGCAGGATCACTAGTGCGCACGAGCCGAAGACACTTTCCGGCAAATCAAGCACTGAAGAAAACGCTTGCTTCGGTGCTTCCGATGATTTACTCGTTGAGACTCAGCCTTCATCATGTACAGGATGAGTAGCATTGTGTTGGAAGAGTGCCATGTACCGGCCGGTTGGACATAAATTTGTGAAGTCTCTGTTCCCCAGTCTGATGCTAATTATTTCTCTGAAAGCCGAATGGATAGACCACATGTGTTCACTTTGAATCATGTGTTGCAATGCATGAAGCCATAAAGTGTTATTTTCATGTCTGAATGTTCAACGTTCAATTTTTCCTATCTGAATGGTCAGATGTCAGTTCCTTCTGAACAGGGGCGAGGAGTCCGAGGACTATCTGTCTATCTTGCAGCAGTGAAATCCATGTTACCAAGTTCACAGATACTAATTGGGATCTTGCCGACAACCTGTGTAGGAACTAGCCAACCAATTACTCATCTATATCACTGCCACCACACTGTTGAAATCCACCCTCTCCAGTAGTCCAGTTGCACACCTCAGCCGTGACCAAATCTCGTCCCTCCAGCCGTTGAAGCAACAGAAAGATGGAGATTTTATTTCACCTATCCGCTTCAGCTGGATGGTTGACGATTGAGCGAAACACCACCGGCTCGGGTCATAACCCTGGAGCTTGAATTCAGGACTGTAGATCAGCCAGCTGAAAGCCTGAAACAAGGGGCAATTGACAATCAAAAAGCACCGGAACTTGAGAAAATGACTTCACAGAGTAGTTAAACTAGAAGTTACCACTCAAGACAGGGACAGGAAGCTGCTGGGAGAAGGCTATGTGCAACAATCAAATCCATGCTGCAAAGTTGACCAATTTTCTCCTGAGAAATAAAATTGGACCCGGCAGCTTTTGTAAGGACATAGCAAATTGATTGCTCATGTGTATCGTTCTCACCACATAGTTGAAATGATAAAGTTTTTCTCTTCAGTTATCTTCTGTATGATGGTGATGGATGGTCGAGTTTAGCACGAGTGGCCCTGATTGAATGATGCCTTGGAGCCTGGACATGAGCATACGTTAGCCAGCTGAGATAAGAGACAATTCTGCAGCGCTTAAACTTGAGAACAAAGACTTTACAGCTAACTATCCACTGAATCGTTGACGAAACAGAGGCAAACTATCACTCTCAAGAAAAGACATGCACCTAACAATTTAGTATAAAATCATAGAAGTATATGGCTTCCTCTGGAGGGCGTACTGCTAGTTGTTTCCTATAACAGCGTCCATTTGTGATCATTCTAAAGATCAACTCGAGTGCCCCCAGCCTGCAAGTATGGATGCAGGCTCTACCGCTCTGCTTCTACTAGCTTTGATTAATCTGCTTTTGTGCATCTCGGCTCGTGAATTCCTCTTGCCAGGCTCCTCTCTCTCTGTAGAGGACAGCTCTGACATGCTCTATTCACCAGATGGTACTTTCACCTGCGGCTTCAATAACATTTCCCATAATGCATTTGTATTTTCTATTTGGTTCTCCAACACAGCTGAAAAGACTGTCGTCTGGAGCGCAAATCATCTCCACCCCGTGTACTCCTGGGGATCCCAAGTGGTGCTACACACGGATGGCCAAATGGTTGTAGAAGATTACAATGGCCAACCCGTGTGGGAAAATGATGTCAACTCTTCATCAAAGGCCGAACAAGCTCGGTTATTGGACACAGGAAACCTCATCGTGATGGGCGAAGGTGACACCATTCTATGGCAAAGCTTTGATTCTCCTACTGATACATTGTTACCCAATCAGAACATTACTGCTGCTACAAAGTTGGTATCTACTGATAGGTTACTTGTTCCTGGGCACTACAGCTTCCATTTTGATGATGAACATTTACTCACACTGTTTGATGATCAGAAGGATATATCTTTTATTTATTGGCCAAAGCCTGATATTGATACATGGGCAAAGCAAAGATACCCATTTAGTACCACCACAGTTGGGGTCCTTGATAGCTGGGGATATTTTCTTGGAAGTGATAATTTAACTTTTAAGGCTACTGATTGGGGTCTCGGGGTTATGAGGAGGCTAACATTAGATTATGATGGCAACCTTAGATTGTACAGTCTAAATAAGGAAAATCGGAAATGGTCGGTCACGTGGATAGCATTTCCGACCTGCTTTGTACATGGTTTGTGTGGTATGAATGGAATATGTGTGTATGCACCTAGGCCTGCTTGTGCATGTGCCCCTGGACACGAGATCATCGACCAAAGTGACCGGAGAAAAGGTTGCCGGCCAAAGTTCAACCTCAGTTGTGATGGGCAGGAGATGAAATTTGTGAAGCTACCCACCACTGACTTCATAGGTTATGATCAAAGTAAGCGCAGCTTAGTTTCCTTTCGTACTTGCAAGAAGATATGCTTGAATGACTGCAATTGCAAAGGTTTCTCATACTGGCAAGGAGGTGGAGCTTGCTATCCAAAGTCCTCCCTTGTTGGTGGTGTATCCAGACCGGATTTACTTGGTTCTATCTATCTCAAGCTTCCTAAGACATTACAGTTGCCAGGGTCCTCAATTCCTCACTCGCAGCCTTTTGGCCTTACATATGCTCCTAATTGTAGTACAGTGAACAAATATTTCACTGCAAATTTTCTGGATAAGCCCAAGAGCAGTAAGAGTGGATCACACTACTTGTACTTCTATGGATTTTTATCAGCGATATTTTGTATGGAGGTAATATTTGTGGCATTAGGATGTTGGTTTATGTTGAAAATGGAGGGCAAGCAGTTAACAGGGGTATGGCCAGCTGAGGCTGGCTATGAAATGATAACCAACCATTTCCGCAGGTACTCTTACAGGGAGTTGCAGAGAGCAACTCGAAAGTTCAAGGATCAGATTGGGAGGGGGGCATCTGGTCTTGTATACAAGGGGGTCTTGAAAGACAAGAGAGCTGTAGCGGTAAAAAGGTTGGAAGACATAAACCAAGGCGAAGAAGACTTCCAGCATGAACTGAGTGTGATTGGAAGGATTTACCATATGAATCTGGTGAGGGTTTGGGGATTCTGTTCCGATGGTCCACACAGGATGTTGGTTTTAGAGTATGTTCAGAATGGTTCGTTGGATAAAACCCTGTTTAGCAGCAGGGGCTCACAGACCTTACTTGAATGGAGAGAAAGATTTAAGATAGCTCTAGGGGTGGCAAAAGGATTGGCCTATCTTCATCACGAGTGCTTAGAGTGGGTTATCCACTGTGACCTGAAGCCCGAGAACATACTGTTGGATGAGAACTTAGAGCCAAAGATCACTGACTTTGGCCTTGCAAAACTTCTGAATAGAGGTGGATCCAATAAAAATGTATTGCGGATCCATGGAACTAGAGGTTATATAGCTCCTGAATGGGTCTCTAGCACCCCAATAACAGCAAAGGTTGACGTCTACAGCTTCGGAGTGGTTCTCCTAGAACTACTGAAGGGGGCTCGTGTTTCAGACTGGGCATCCGATGTTGACGAGGAAGTGGAAATGGTCGTCCGAAGGGTCACTAGGATGCTTGCAGAAAATCTGATGTTGGAGGGTGACGAACAGTTGTGGATCACCGACTTCATTGACTCCAGATTGCACAGCCAGTTCAATAACTTGCAAGCAATAATGATGGTCAAGTTGGCTGTTTCATGCGTACAAGAAGATAGTAGGAAAAGGCCCACAATGGAAAATGTTGTGCAGATGCTTCTTTCAGTTGATGAGGCCAGTGGCATAATTCAGCAGTACTCTATTAGCTAAAAAAGAGTTTGACGTTTGATATAGTACGCAGCATCTATGCATACTCTTGTATCCAAAACAAGATAACTATCATGTGTATCCATGTAAATCAAGGACAGCACGAGCCGTTTGTACATCGATATTGAACTTTGTATTCGACCACACCATGCCAGGTTATGTAGTGTCAATTAATATTTGTGCTAAAGCTATGCTAGTATGTATTGTAAGAAATTATGCTTTTGTGTGACCATTTGTGATTTACCATCAGTGCGAGATATATTGACAGTCGACACTGGCTTTTCTTTTCTGAGTATACTTGTCCATGGGTGTAGCTGTCTTGGTTGAACCTACTGTATCAATATTCAGATTATTGAATCTTAGAACGACCTGTTTTGTGCAGAATTTCATTGACACCTGTTTTGCTTATATATGGGGCAAGTTCAATCGTTAAAGACAGATTATGCACCCTGTAAACTAACAATACATGAAGTTTAGAGTCAGAACTGTTGGCTTTCATGCCAGATTCAAAGTTTCAAACACGCAATCACCTCTAGGAAAAACACACAACCTCTGTCAGTGCACGCGAGGAGACAGAGACACGCATGATACAGAGAGAAATATTTTTGCGACGCGCAACCGTGTCTTTCCTGCACTTCTTCCTTTTATTCAGAGTCTGGGAATGACTCAAACAGAATGCCATACAACATCCCCATGATCCACTTTGCTCATGCCATCCCGCGTTTTAGGATCCTGGCGAGTGAAACAGAAATAACAGGAAACGGAAACACGACTCGATCACGGCGTGGACTCAGCACACTTCTGACCGCTACAAACTGAAAACAGTAAAACAGAGCAAACATTGCTGCTAAGTTGTAACGCAATTTGGCTCGATTCGCAGTAACAGCCTAATTAATATCTATAGCAACAGAAGGTATCATCAACTCTTCTGCCAACGGAACTACTAGAATTTTCATGGAAGATCTTAGTGGCGATTACTTTGCAATACTTGCTGATGAATCTAGTGATGTTTACCAAGAGCAACAACTGTGCTCAATTTTCTCTAAGGATTTCTTAAGCACAAACCCGATTCATCTTTCTTTCCAAAATGGTTTGTCCATTTGCTGATTTAGTGATATGTGTAGAGATAAAAATTTGAGAAAAGTAAAAAACCTCATTGAGCTCTCAGTTGTGCTTGTCGAATCAAAGAACTGTACCAAAAAACAAATTATAAACTTTGCATACTTATTTCCCAAGTTGGTGCCCGTTCATCCTCTAGCGAGTAGAAGTGCTTTCGGCGACGAACTTTTGAGGAACAGGCTAAGAAATAGCACAGGGATTAATAATTATATTATTTCTTGCTCATATTTACCAAGTGAGATATTTTAGGTCAATAGTAATAGTATGAGGATATCATATGATCATATCAAGGTTCAAGGCACGAGGACTGCGTCTCTTAATTTGTAATTTTTCATAACTATTATGTGGTGTTGTGTTGGTCCAGTAGGAATAATCTGTACTTTGAGCTATTGAACTTTTGTCAACTGCGCACCTTTAAAATTTTCATTTTGGACAATACTGTTAAGCACCGTACGCCCGTTGTGAAAATCCTGGCTCCGTCACATAGGTAATCACATCAACGAATCTACCAAGTCGAGCAAGCGTTTTACCACTCATTACATACGGTAAACCAATTTCCCAAGCTGAAGGCCCAAGCGATGTTACCCCCAAGAAGGGATTAGCGGAACTCAGTAGGATAGCACGAATGCAGCACGGCGAATCAAGCAGGAGAAAGCGAGTGACCTGTCGAGAGGAAGCGAAGTGCTGGTTCTGCGGCCGGAGCCGTGGGATCCGGCCGTGACCTCGCCGGCACGGTGCGCCGCGGATGGGGATTCGTGGAGGTGGAGGCCACAAGAGGAACGGGAAGGCGTGCTTGCCGCTTGCGGTGGTGGTGAGGAGGCGCCGCGGCCGCGCGAATGGGGTGGAGGTAGAGTGGCCAACGGGCCGGCTCGGTTCCAACACGCGCCTATATGGGTCTGACGGGTCGCGGCACCAGACACTGAGTATGGGCTGTATGGCCTTATGGGCTACGACGGCAGATAAAAGCCTCTCGCCCTGGTCGTTTGAAATGATTCGAGTTCCGCAGTTCCGCGCCACGCCGTGCTGAACTGCTGCTGATCAGGTACGAATATATGTAACTGAAACTCTTGGAGGGTTTGATCAATACAAGAGATTGCCATCTTTCCGTGCTGTGCTGATGCAGGATGTGACCTGTGCCCTGCGCTTGAAACCATACGCCACATTGTGCTGCATTGCTGACCCGGTCAGGACATGTCAAAAAGCTTGGGCTAGCAACCCATTCAGGATGTGACACTATACTGTGTTTAACACAAAGCCGAGCACTTCCAGAGGCCTCTTTGCTCTAACGGCTGACGAGCTTCGTCTCTGGTCTGAAGAGATCAACGCAAGAATCGGCAGCTCGTTCTAAGTTGGGGGGCAAAGCCTTAGAAGCATTATTCGCAAAAAAAAAAAAAAAAAAACGCATTAGAGGCATTTTTTTTTCCCATCCATGTCGGCCTGGGGTCCCTTTTCTCTTTTTGTTTTCCCCCATCCAGGTCTTCATGGCTGTAATTTCGTGTATGTCAAAAACTGGCCCTCTCGGCCTTAATAAGAATTCATCAGGTAGAGAGTCCTCCAGCTATTCCCTTAAAAAAAACAGCCATATTAGCTAATTTTGTGGTAACGAAATGGAATCCCAGAGTAGAAAAAAAAATGCTCAAACAACTAGGTCTGAACTACAAAAACGTTTTCAACTGCAGAGACGCAGTTGATGTCAGGAAACAAACAGCAAACCTCCAGCAATGCGCCCACTTCAAAAAAGGGATACTATGCAAAGTTAAAACAATGTAGGCCAATAATACGTCCCAACATAAGCGCACCACAACATTCATACCATAGGAACAGGAGATCTCTAGGAACAGCCAGTGAGCAACATAAAAGATGTACAGTAGAACAGCTCCTTACATGAAATAATCCTTATTCGAGTGCTTGCTCTTTAGCTGATAGAACGTCCTGAACTACTAGTTTGGCGGCATGCGTCTATCCAAGAACCAGCCATAGGTGTTGCAATACCGCTTGCACCACACAGTCTATCATTGATCTATCGTCAACCAATACATCTAGCCCCAGGTTCTTCCAAACCTGCTTCGCCCTAGGGCACAAGAACATGTGTTCCAAATTTTCCACCCCTCCTTCACACAACATAATGTCAAACTGTTAGTGGGGGGAAATGCGGTGCTGGCCAGAAACGAATACGAGTAACTGAAACTCTTGGTGAGTTTGATCAATACAGGAGATTGCATGCCATCGTAAATACAATGAGAGAGAAAATACTGAAGCAAAGATAACCCAGCCGCACGTATGGACTAAATTTGGTGGCAAGGGAGCTCAGCTCAATGCTCTCAGAATGGAATCCCAGAGCAGAAACAAATACTCCAACCAACTAGGTCTGAACTACTTAAAGCTTTCAATTGCAGAGACGCAGTTGATGTCAGGAAACAAACAGCAAACCTACAGCAATACGCCAACTTCAACAAAGGGATACAATGCAAAGTTAAAACAATGTAGGCCGATAATAAGTTCCAGCATAAGAGCACCCCAACATTCATATCATAGGAACTGCCAGTGAGCAATATAATAAAAGATGTAGAACATAGATCATCAACAGCTCCTTAAAAGGAATTGTTCTTAAAACAACTCATTAAACAGTAAACCGGGCAGTGTTATTTGCCGCTTACAATAGTATAGCCAGCCAGCCTTAAGCACCAAGTGGAGTTTAAGCATCACAATGCCACCACCACCACCACATCCATGTGAAATCCCATTTTCCCAGCAAAACATTTGAAACTTACCCCTCTGTGCACCATCTTAGACGACCATCGACAAGGAAAAGGATCAGCAGACACAAAGCTGATATCAGGTGTTGACATACGCAAAATTTAGCTAGTAATATATACTATATGTGCCGAGAGGTGAGGGTGCGCCTCAACTAGTCCCAGCCAGAGGCGCTGATGCTTGTCGTGCCCATGGGGTAGGAAGGGTAGTACCGGGGAGGTGGATCATTTGCCCTGGAGGAGCCCCCGCCACTGGAGTATCTGCCACCACCACCCCCACCAGAGTAGCTCCTGCCACCGGCACCACCAAAGCCGCCACCACCGCCACCACTGGAGTATCTGCCACCGCCACCTGAGTAGCTGTCGCCACCACCACCACTGGAGTATTTGCCACCACCACCTCCTCCTGAGTAGCTGTCGCCACCACCACCACCACTGGAGTATTTGCCACCACCACCTCCTCCTGAGTAGCTGTCGCCACCACCACCAGAGTAGCCAGAATAGTCCCCGCCGTTGCGATAATCTCTGCCTCCAAAGCTGCTGCCACCACCGGGCCTCCGGCCTCTTCCACCATAGCTCAACCCTCCATAGCATGGCCTCCCTGCGTAATCCTCTAGCCAACGAGGAACTTCCTGTTTTGCCTCGGTCATCAGTTCCAGCAATCCCTTTGCTATGGGGTGATTCTGTTCAGTGAAGAAGGCGGTGGCACGCCCAGCATTTCCAGCTCTCCCAGTTCTTCCAATCCTGTGGACGTAATCCTCTATGCTCTTGGGAAGGTCGTAGTTGATCACATGACTAACATTTGGAACATCCAGGCCACGCGACACTACATCAGTGGCGACCATGATAGGAGTCAAGCCAGACTTGAAGGATCTCAGTGCGCTTTCCCTCTCCTTCAGATAACAAGCATATACATATCAGTTTATAGTAAGACAGATAATATGCTTAACATATTTACTAGTCCAGAGTTAAGAGAATGCAAAAAGAGTGCTACGTAGTAACACATAATCTATTTGCATGGTTACAAGGAAATCAACTAGCAGCAATCTGTGAAGCGCATGTCTTGGTTACATGTGCCACTGTGGCATGTAAATATGGTCTGATAGTTTTTCTTATTTGATATACAAGGAAAAGCTTTCTCTCTTTGTGAAAAAAAAAGTGAAGCACATATCTGGAGCAGCTACATAAAGTCATCACTGATACTGTAATGATAGATACAAACTATTTATTCATTTATTCAGCTAAATGAAACTAGTGAAATACAAGAGGCAGATGAAAGTACGAAACTAGCCAAATTGTCAGTAGAGATACTCCTCGCAGACACATAAAAGCATGACAAGAGGCATACATATGCATAAGCTAGATATATCCTCAAGATTTAAGGGCACACGTACGCATGCCAAGAGGTAGGATGAAATTTGTAACTCAAGCAAGATTATAGTGTCTTCATGGAAATTTAATCTTATTCTTAAGCTCCCAGTGTTGATATAGCATGGCTAATATTTCAGACTAAAATGTTGATTATAATGTGTAGCCATTGCAGTTTTACATTACTGCTAAGGAACAAGTTAGGCAATTACAGATGAGGTCATACATATGCATTTACCTCTTGTGTTCTGTCACCATGGATCGCTGTTGCGGGGAAACCTTTGTTGTATAGCCAATACCTCAATAAATCAGCATCTCGTTTTGTCTCCACAAAAACCAATGTTAAAGGTTGCTCCGGCTAATCAAACAAGAAAACTAACATGAGAACAAATCTGACAGAACAAAATTTCCAACTAATCCAAAAGTTATATCCAAGATGGAACAAATAATACCTTGCCGTCAGATGAAAAGAAAGATTGCTTCTCCAGGAGATCTAGCAGGTAGGTTCTTTTCTCATCGTTAGTGACAAACTCAACTTTCTGGGTAATCAGGTCGGTACTTGAACCCACCCTCCCAACAGTGATAAATATGTACTTCGACAAAAAGTCTGAAGCCAGTCTCTGGACAAAAGCAAATATTAGCAAAATATATCAAAGCAGATTGGGGTGTTTGGTTAGACTTATTTTTGGCTTTTAAATTTTTGCTTATAAGCCAAAGAAAAAAACACCTAAATAGGTGCTTTTGGCTTACCTATTTAGGTGTCTTTGTGGCTTATAAGCCAAAGTCCAAAATGCCAGAATAAGCCTAACCAAACATCCCCATAATCAAGTGTATGTCATCAGTTCAATTATTTCCATCTAGATAGCACTAAGCTAATAAATATGCAGTCATCCACTCGAGAGGTATAATATATCAACGAATTACATAACTTACTGAAAAAATCTAAGTGCTACCCACTTGCTAATATGTTCGTGGCAATGTCTTACAGAAACTTAGGAGTTACAGAAAACAGAAACATACATTCAGTTATTCCATTCTTAATCCTACTTTACATGATGCATTGGAAGAAAATATACAACTTATTACCTGTATTTGTGGTGGGAAGGTTGCGCTGAAAAGCATAGTTTGTCTCACAGACTTTCGTGGCATACCCATCCCATCAACAATCTTTCTTATCTGAGGCTCAAACCCCATATCCAGCATCCTGTCAGCCTCGTCCATTACCAGGTACTTAATTGCCTCAAGAGAGACCTTTGATCTTTCAATCATGTCCACAAGGCGCCCGGGTGTAGCCACAAGAATGTCAACGCCTCTTTCAATATCACGTAGCTGCTAAACAAGCACATAAACAGCATGTTACATGAGCAATGCAAAATGACAGGTAACATAAACATCCATCAATTTTATATAACATTTGAGTGATACATCAACTATTTCAAAGAAATGCGACAAATAAATTCGCCATTATAATTTCTACTCTCACATTTAAACTAGTTTCTGCACTACGGAACTACTTGAAAGTTAAGAGAAGCCATCGTGCCAAAAAAAAAATACAGTCAGCAATCACCTGCTGAAAGATTGGAGTTCCTCCATAAGCCACCTTAACTCTGATTCCAGTTTGGTGAGAGAACTTCTTGGCCTCCTCGTGAATCTAAAACGTGATATCATTAGCAATGAAGTCATGGAACAGGTAACAGTAACATAAATGAATCAAAATCCCTTCATCACAGATGCCCTCAAAAACAAGAAATATTAACACACTCAACATTGGACAAAACAATAAAAAGAATTGCAGTACACAGGAACAGTAGTATGTCAGAACGATATGATGCACAAATATTAAAGTGAGTTAGGAAGTAGTAACACCACAGACATCTTGCTCACATAATTCAAAGTCAACCTCCCCTCAAACCTGGTTTGACAAACAAAAACAAATGACGCACATCTATTTTAATTTTTTGACAGAACTGCAGGGTACTATCATCTGAAAATCATTTTGAATGCAAACAAGCCAACAAAATAAAGAAGAGCTTTGATATAAAACATTTTTACTTAACAAAGAAATGTTTGTTCGGGGCGGAAAGAAAAAAAGTCACTGGAACACAGAGAAAGCTTCAGATATATGAAACTAAAGGATAATTTTTCGAGGCCCACAACTAATTGATACTAATACTACTGTACAGCAACTCTGTATATACATTGCAAAGCAAGGACGGCTAATATCATAAAAGAGATATCAGCAGCTAACAATGCAGATATGCAAGTTTTACTTCTCAAAGAAATAATATACTTACCCTCACCTTGATTCATATCCTTAAATGCAAAAGTCAAATAGATAAAGGGAAAATGTTGAGGCTTGGAAAACTATCTAATCACATATAAAGTACAAAGATGAAGCCGATAAAAAACTTGGAAGTTATCCAAATGAAGGCGAGCAACAACATGAAGTTGTACATAAATCAGACCAGCACTAGTCCACTCAGGCACCCAGAAACAATTAATCAAGAAGAATGAAGCGCAATGCCTGGGATTAATTACCAAACTATGCTATTGTGAGAAATGAAAATTAATGCAAAACAGGAATATATCAAATTGTGCCTTATAAAAGCGAAAGATACGTCTGAATTCTCCAACATATACAACTAATAAAGGAAATTTGGATAAGAATATAAGGAAATCCATATTAATTGAAGAAGTACTAGCACACGGAGCATATTGATTTAATAAATGGACAGACTAATTGTTACCAATGTGCAAATAAAACGCAACATGAAAGAAACAGAAGGGGGGTATGAACACAAAGTTCTACGAAACGACAAAATCTTAGTAAATCTGTACCCGAACTAATACCGTGAGCAAAATAAATTGATCGAAGCAATTATACACAGCAGAAATCACAGGCAACACACATAATCTACGAGAGTTTAAGCACAATACATTTAGTACGGCAAAAAAATCTACAGAAACAAGATCAGCATGCAAACCCCCAAGGATAAAAGTTTCCAGACATGCACCGGACCCGTTCGATACTGGCCATGGCACACCGAAGCACACACCTTCGCCAAATCCCGAGCACAATTCCCTCGTATGCCACAGTCGCATAAGCAAACCACGAACACGGAACACAGGCATGCTCACGACGCCCGCGTGCGCGTACAACACCGGCGCAAAGGAGTCTACGCGAAATCGAGCGCGATTTCGGTGCGCGCAGGGGAGAAAATACATCTACGGGAGTAAAGGGACAACTACGCAACCCCACAAACAAAACGGAGTCCGAGCAATCGCGCACAAGCAGCAGTATCTACGGAGAGGGGACGGCGAGCCTCATACCTGCGCTGCAAGCTCCCTGGTGGGCGCGAGCACGAGAGCGCGCGGCCTTGCGACGCGGCTGTAGTCGTCGTAGCCGTACGCCTCCTTGCCGCCGCGACCCCCTCCGGCTCCCGCGGTGGCCGCCGCCGCCAGGCCGCTCACCATCGGGAGGCAGAACGCGGCCGTCTTGCCGGACCCCGTCTGCGCGCACGCCATCAGGTCCCTCCCGGACAGCACAATCGGCATCGAGTAGCGCTGCACGGGCGTCGGGCTGTCGTAGCCGCAGCGCGCCACGTTCCGGAGGACGGCCTCGGCGAGCCCGGCCTCCTCGAACCCGTCCGCCGGCGCGGGCGCGCCGTCGCCGCTCACCTCGACCGGTATGTCGTACTTGTCCAGCCTCCGGGTCCCGTCCTCGATCTCGAGCCCGGCGAAGCCCTTGGCGACCTCGGCAGCCGTCGGCGCGGCCGGCGCGGGGCGGCGGGGAGCGGGCGGCGTGGTGTTGGGGTAGCGCCCGGCGGGGCCGGAGTGGGAGGATCGGCCGGAGCGGGTGACGGTGGTCCACTCTCCGGCGGTCGGGTCGTCGTCCCACCCGTTGGACGCCGCCATCTGGAGACCTCTCCTCCTACCACTAAACCCTACCGGCGAGAAGGGGAGGGGAGATGGGAAGGAGAGAGATGAAGAGGTGGTGGAGGCGAGGAGGCCGGCGTGGTGAATTTGTATGCCCGTGTGTGTGTGTTGAGTGTGGTGGCGTGGGATGGGTGTGTGGGGGGAGTAGTTGGCCAGATCGATGCACCCAGTCTATGGACCGGTAGGAGACGCGGACCGTACGATCGCGTCGAGGTGTTCGAGATGTGAGCTGTCACAGAGACGGTGGAATCGTTAGGTGGGTTCGGTGTATAGGACTGGGGGTTGCTCCTACCCGTCAGATCGGGGATGGAGGCGTACGATGGTGGATCTGTGGTGGTGGGCGGGGTTTTGGTGAACGCGGCGTTTGGGGTTTCCCGCCTGGGGCGAGGTGTGGTGGCCGCCAGGCCTTTTCTGACACCACAGAGGGAACGCTATGGGTACTTGAAAGTTGTGTACCCGTCCAATCAGAGCCTGCCGTTTGGGGTGAAGCTGCACAGGGTGGTAGATGAACTGGTGGATATAGCCCAGTACTGCTTGTTGAACTTGGGGTTTTTGATCTGCTTTAATTACTGCTAGTATGCTGGTTGGTAAAATAGGCATTAACTGATCGATATTTCAAAATGCTACTACTACTCCCTCCCTTTTCATTTACCTTGCGTTCGGGAGTTTTCGAAGTACAAATTTTGAAAGTTTGACTAAGTATATATTTAAAAAATCACCATATATAAATGCATATAATATGAAAATGTGTGTTATCATGATTCTACTAATATTATATTTATATTGTAGATGTAATTGTGAATGGAGGGGGGTAATACTGCCAGATTTAAGTTGGGGCTTTTCTTGTCAATTCAATATGAGGGTTTGCGTGTCTGAATGAAAGCGTGGATATTAAAAAAAATTAAGTGGTATCTGAGAATTCCTAAGATTTTTCAAATTTGTCTCAGAAGTGGTGAATGAGCAGAACGCAACTTTTTGAATTTCTACAAACCGTGTTCTCTTTGGTTTAATTTACGCAACTCTATGCCAAATAAACGCTTCTCTCCATGTGACTGCCAAAATGTGGTGGTTTTTTTTTCAATTGAGCTTTAGCCCTTTTCCACTAAAGCGCACGTGAAATTACAAAAAATTACTACAGAAAACGGAAAGGAAAAAACAACAAGTTGGTGCACGAGACCGTTCTAAATCCTGCACTTGAGACATGCACTACAGGGCAAAAGCTATTAGCACATGCTCGCTCTTTTGTGTTTATTAGTTTTAGTTTTAGTCAAATTTAATAAAATTTAGCCAAATATAAATGAAAAATATTAACATCTATAATAGCAAATCTATATTAGAAGGGGTTTAAAACCTACTCTACATACCAAAGTATTATGCAGCACCCGCACACCAAATCCAAACAAACAGATAATTGATGGAATTTGTTTTTTAATTGTGTAGATTGGTATGTTCATATTTGAATTTCTGGAAGCTAGAGTTTCCTCTACCTTAGAGCATCTCCACGGGGGCTCGTAAAAGGGGCCGTAAAGCTCAATTGGAGCACCGGACAGAAAAACAGGCCACACCGGGGGTCGCAAAGCCTTTGTCCGGCCCAAAATCTGTCCGGCACCGCGAACAGGGCCTTTAACTTTGGGGGCTACCTTCACGTAAATGCTGCCGCTTTCCCAAGCGACGCGCAGGCGGCGCGGCGCAGCATGCACAGCATGTAGCCAGCAGCAACGTGACGGGACTGGCCGGCCACGCGGCGCATTGAAGCATCGCCAGCTGAAGCGCCAGTCCACGCGTCGGTACGCCGGACTTGCCCATCAGTCAAACCGCCGTTCCCCTCGGGCGCCTCGCCGCCTCCCGCCCTGCCCTCGCCGGTACATATAAGCACCCGCCCGCGCCTCCCATCGCACACATCTCCTCCCTCCACCCAAGGCAGCCTAATCTCCACCACCCTCCCAAGCGCCGCCACCATGCACAACTACGAGGCCGGCGACAGCTCAGGTAGATCGTACCGGGAGGGGGGGGGTACCCTCCTGATTGGGGACGCGTGGGCCTTCCACCGGTACGGCCTCCTCATGCCACCGGACTTCCGCTCCCGAAGGACTGTGCCATCAGCTGGGGCGGCCTCGCCGTGCCGTCGCTCCCCAACACCGATGAGGCCTTCCGCCACGCCGTCCTCGAGCGGCGGGACAGGATGACGGAGGAGGAGCGCAACCGCCCAGAGAATGTGGTCGAGAACCGCAACGCCTGGTGTGCGCGGCTCGTGCGGGAGCGCGAGGAGGAGCTGCTGGAGTACGACCGGCACCTACCGAAGCCGGCACGATGGAACTTCGAAGGCCGCCACGATTGGTGGGGGCGCACCGGCCACACGATGGCCTCTGCCATCGAGGCCGCCCGCCGCCACGGGGAACCCGATGCCCTTGTGGCTGATGCCGATCCCGCGGCCGCCACCAAAGCGTCAGTGACGCGGCGGCTGCTTCTTCCCTCTGCTCTCGCGGCGGCGGGAGCAGCGGAGGAGGGCGCAGCAAAGGCGGTGGGGTGGCGATCCGCGATGTCGAGCATCGCCGGTCGCCACCACGAGGGAGCCTCCGCCTGCGCCGGTGCCGGCGCCGGTGCGACGACACGCCGGTGAAGGTCAAGGAGGAGCCGGAGGACGTGAAGCCCCCGATGATTTCGGCGGGGTTCGAGGTGCCACCCGCGCTGCACGACGAGGCGCACGACGGGGAGTTCCCCGGCCTCAGCTTCGCTCTGGTGGCGTCAGCCACCGAGATCGAGCGGGACTCCCCCGGCTTCCTGGAGACCGTGGAGCTCTCGGTGATGGCGGCCTCGGCCTGCACCTCCGCCGACACGTCCTCCTCCCGGGCGCATCACGACGGCGCGTCCACCTCCCGCGCCGATTCCTCCTCCACCCTTATCCTCCTCGACGACAGCGACGACACGTTCGACTGGTCTGCCGCCTCGGAGTAGATTTAGGTTTAGTTTTTAGTTTAATTTCGTTCAAATATTATAATATATAACAAAATTTGAATTAAATTGTAACCGTTTCGCAGATTTTGTTTTTTTCTAATTGAGTTTGGTGAATTCGTTTAGGGAGTGCCGATGTGAGAGGGAAAAAACGCCGGACAAGTGTCCGACACCCCCAATTGGACCTCCAATGGATGTGTGCCGGACACAATTTAGACACTCTCCGTGAATATGCTCTTACCTCTTTTTGCTGTTGTGTACACACTAGTACACATTGAACCTGCATTTTTGGACCTATGGTTGGTTCGTGGAATCTGCCTTCTAGGCATGGTATAATCAAAAGGATAGAGGATAGGACGTGCAATGCTGATCTCAACAGATCGTACTAGCTATCGCTGCATTTCTTTGCCGCGGTGAGTTATTGTGCTTGGGTGAGACGACGGGTCCAGTGCCCAAAACGGTGCTAGCACCGGCAACCGTGTCCGACTGCTGAATGGTGATGTCCAATCTATTCCGGGTAAAACGCGGTTGCCGTGCCCTGGCTGGTCCAGTCCCGGACGCGTACGTGCTTGACCCGTCACCTCTTGACCGGCCTTCTTTACGGAAAAATGAAAAGCACGACTATACACCCAAAATTGCCGGGCACCGAACAGATCGATGGGAAACTTTATAATATGGATGAATATTTACTGACAAAGATGAAAGTACCAGAGAGGTTTGTGTTTCGGTATACCCACTTCCTATAATCTAGAAAAAGAAAAAGTAGTTGTGATTTTTTTTAAATAGAGAAAAAAATGACACACTTGTTGAACTTACCCGAATAAATTTCTGAACTAATATTACCATCTATGACCCGTGAAAATAAGAAAGTGAGAGGCTAAAATATAAGTTATGCAACTTCAATTGCAGCATTCTTAGTTTATCATTTTTACACGGACGAAAATGCATCAGATATTCAGCTTTACTTTTAACGAACTTTATTGGTGGTCTGTGTAAAAAGAATTGGGATGCTAAAATAAGGCTTTTTACAAGATATATTTTTGTGTATTTTACACAGACAGAAAAATGTTGGTTTTATCAGGGAAACTTTATATGTGAAAATAAATTAAAGAGATGTATACATGAACTTTAATTGAAACCTTTTGAGACTTTGAATTCTGGTTTTTTCTGTAAGGGGCTATATGCACCCGGTAGCCAAAGTGAATTTCTGAATCACGGTAAGCTGGGAGACCAGCTTAAAGTTTACGGAACAGATCAAAGGCCACAAAGTTTGAATAATACTGAACACTAGATAAATAAAGGATGTCGATGTGTGTGTGTGTGTGTGGGGTGGGTGGGGTGGGTGGGGGGGGGGGGGGTGTAGGTGAAGGAGAACAACCTTCTGAGCATAGCATCACATCTAGCAGCCAATGATCCTTAAGCTTTAGAAGCGGGCGCCATTGCTGCAAGTCATAGTTTTGAAAACATAATTAGCACGTGACACGTGAATTTATCTAATTTATTGCAAATATTCCATAACGCTCAAGATTGACCGTAAATAATATCTAAACGGCCCATCAAGCCTTTCTAAAAAAAGGTCTTCCGAACAATAGCAAAAAAGTGCTGGAAGGAAGATGGGTTCCACTGAACCACAAACATATCACATACACCATTCCACATGAACTCAGCAAGGACACACGAGAAGAATATATGGTTGACGCCTTACGGAAGGCCACATAAAGAACATGAGTCATTAGAGAGCCCTTTTGTGTGAAATTTACCGGATTTGACCCTTTTTTGAAAAGATTTCAGAAATGAACCAAAATTCAAAATATTTCACGATTTGACCCTTTTTCATGGCGCCCGGCTTTGGGGGCGTCATGCCAGACTACACGACGCCCCGAGAAAAGGCGTCGTGAATCCGGCCACATCAGGGTAGACGGGACCCACCTCGATAGCATGGCGCCTTTGTCCGGGGCGCCATGCCTAGTACCATGGCGCCTTTAGCCGGGGCGCCGTGCTTCTTTTTTTTTTTTGCTCTTTACGTAAAATCCGGAACAGGAACAGAAGAAATAGGCTCTCGGTACAGTTTAGGACTTGAAATATGCTCTACCCCAGTGGTCTGTGTTGTGCTCTACACATATCAGGTCCTGAGTTCGAGTCCATCTATGGGTTCAATTTTTTTCCGAGTTTTTTTTGTTGTTTTTTATGTATTTTTGAACCTGCACATACAGTATGTCATATAAAAAATTAATATTTTTTTATTTAAATTAAATAGGCAAAGTTGCAAATTCTTGTATATAAACATACGTACGATATATATATTTTTTGTTTTTATTTGTTAAATGCATACATTCCATGTTGCTGGTGCTGCGTGTGGGTAAGCACATAGCTAGTATGTAGCGTGCACATGCATGTATGGGTGCAATTTTTTCCCGAGTTTTTTTTGTTGTTTTTATCTTTCACTCAATCTACATATACAGTATGTCATATAAACCATAAATTATTATTTTTATTGTTTTTGTTTTTCATTTAAATAGGCAAAGTTGCAAATCCTTGTATATAACCACACGTACGATATATATATATATATATATATATATATATATATATATATATATATATATATACTTTGCTTTTATTTGTTAAATGCATACATTCTACTGAAAGGACACGGATGTCGCCTAGAGGGGGAGGGGTGAATAGGCAATTTAAAAATATTACAGTTAAGGATTGAATAAATGCGGAATAAAACTAACGTTTAATTTATCAAGCTAAAACCTAAACTAGCTAGGTTCAGCTATGTGCAACAACTTATGCTAAGCAATATAATCAACTAGGTGATAGCAAGATATATGACTTTAAGCTCGATGTCTATCATAAAGTAAATAGCATAAGTAAGAAGCTCGGGTATAGAAATACCGAGGCACTGGGAGACGATGATTTATCCCGAAGTTCACTTCCCAATGGAAGTTAGTCTCCGTTGGAGCGGCGCGGTGTTCACCAATGTGAAACACCGAGTAGCCTTGATATGGCACACCGTATCTCCGTTGTGTGTTGCCACCAATGTGGCGAGGCACTTGTCACTATGTTACCGTTGAGGTTGACAACTAGAACCTTTACAAGGGTGAAGCTCACTCCACAAGTTGGAGGGTCTTCACCAAATGCACCGAGCCACCAAGACTCATTGCCCAAGGCCGAGGCACACACCACAACTCAATTGGTGGCTCCCGACAATGTCTTCGTAGCTACCAAAGCTCCGAAGCGAACAAGGTTGGGCCTCCCTCCACAACCTAATTGGAGGCTCCCAACAAATCCCGTGAGCCAGCAAGACTCCGAGAAATCAACAACCATCTAGGGTACCAACGTGCCCTAGAGGAACAAGCTCTAGGGCACCAAAGCACCCAAGAGGAACAAGCTTCTCAACTTCACTTCCACGTATCACCGTGGAGAACTCAAACCGATGCAACTAATGCAATGGCAAGAACACACTAAGTGCTCAAGTCCTTCTCTCCGAAATCCAACCAAAGCAACTAATAATATGGAGGGATTTAAGAGGAAGAACAAGGAGAAAACACAAAGCAACTCCAAGACCTAAATCAAAGATGTTCCCCTCACTTAGAGGAGATATGGTTTGGTGGAATAATAGATCTAGGCCTTCTCCTTCAATCCTCCAAAGATCAACGAGTTTGAGTGGAGGGATTGGGAGATCTATAGGATTTGAGCTCTTGAAACAATGGAGAGAGAGAGGGGAAAATGTGCTCAAGAGGTCAACAAAAGTTGGGGTTCACTTGGGGAAGAAAACCCCTTAAACGGGAGCCAAAAATATGGCCGTTAGGCCAATTTTCGGGCAGCCGGAGGAGGGAGGCCGGCCTGGCAAGCCATAGCCCGGCCATGATGGCCGGCCATGCAATCAGAGAGGCCCCGGCCATCGGGCCGGCCATGCTGGCCTAGCCAAACCAGTGAAACTAAAATTGCAATATCTTGTGCATCCGGACTCCGTTTTCGACGATCTTGGGCTCGTTGGAATCACCATAACGAGCACTACAAGATATGCATATAAATATCATAGTCCAACAAGATATTATAATAACATATGAGGAAAGGTTAAACCTCTCTCTTGCAAACCGGAACCGTCATATCTTTTGCAAATGAAGTCCGAAAGAGGTGAAACCAATTTTGTTGGAAAGAGGATGATAGTAGCTATCCTTGAAAATATTTGAAAACAATTAAGATATAAATTCTCAACACATGTATGTGTGGATAATTTCTCAAGGACAAACCGACAATATTTCTAATATCGAAAATGCAATGGAAGACGCATATGAAAACCGTTTTCGATGAGCTTGGCCTTGTCATGACAAGCACGACAAGCACCAAGACCACACCATGATAAGAGACAAATAAGAACCAATAAAGATGATGCCAATAATGCAAAGGTTTGAGCTCTCTACGACCGATACGCTAAAGCTCACTTGAGAGCCCCTCTTGATAGTACGATTACCTATCCTAAAACCCCGGTCTCCCAATTACACCGCGAGACCGGTAAAATAGAAACCCTATCAAGATAATACCTTTGCCTTGCGCATTCCACTTGAGCTAGACGATGATGATCTTGATCTCCTATCAAGTGGATCACCTTTCTTGATTACGCTCCGCTCGGTGAAGCCTCGCATATTGCTCCCCCATACACCAATATGGGAGAGACACTCTTTTGCATATCTTCACTTGCCCTTATCTTGTATGTTGATCAATTTGCATTTAGCCTTGATCAACATATAATCTTATTCTTTTAGCTTCGACTCCAACATATGGAGTTCAAGCATTCCATACGGACCAACACCTTATCTTGTATGTTGATCAACTTGCACTTAGCCTTGATCAACATATAATCTTTTTCTTTTAGCCTCGACTCCAACATATGGAGTTCAAGCATTCCATACGGACCAACACTACAAATATAACTCAAAGCACACATTAGTCCATAAACATTGTCATTAATTAGTAAAACAACAAATGGGGGCAACCATGCTCTTTCATCTACGTTGTTGCGTGTGGGTAAGCACATAGCTAGTTTTAGTACGTACGTGCACATGTATGCACAGATATGCATACTACCTAGCTCTTTGCAAAAATTAATCATATATAAGCACACGTATGATATATATATTACCGAACAACAATATGTTGTTGTATATATGTTTTACCGACCAACTGTCCAATAGAAGTTTTTCCGACCAACATACCCGCCCGCTCAACGCTCTCTACACCAGCGACGACTTCACGAGGATATGGTGGTTATGTGAGCTGCGCACCATCCGTGACAGTGGCTGATGATCTTCTGGCATGTCCTAGTTTAGCGATAAGGACATCGTCGATGTATGTTCCCCACGAATGGTCGTTACACGTGCGCCTTTGTGTTATGTAGTAACCAAGAACTGTTGAAATAATGCAAAACCATTTGGCATGGCCTTGGAGCTTCTAAGATAATGTATTAAGGGCATTATCTCTACGTCTTGACGCAACATGAGCAACGTCTGGCTGGTTAGCTTGGATAGTTGTTGTACTGTGCCTCCCGAGTTCAAATCCAACTTAACGTAATTTTATTTTTTTTAGTTGTATCGCGCTAGAAATATAAATCGGACGCAAGCGAGGGCGGTAACGTTAGTCTCAGAAAAAATAATAAAAATAATAATTTTATGTTTTATATGACATACTGTATGTGTAGGTTGAGTTAAAAATTAAAAAAAAACTCGGAAAAATTGAACCCATAGGTGGACTAGAACTCAGGACTTGATATGTGTACAGCACAACACACACCACTAGGGTAGAGTATACTTCATGTCCTAAACTATACCGAGATCCTATTTCTTCTGCTCCCGTTCCGTATTTATCTAAAGAGCCAAAAAAAAAAAAGAAGCACGGCGCCCCGGGTAAAGGCACCATGGTACTAGGCATGGCGCCTCGGACAAAGGCGCCATGCTATCGAGATGGGTCCCGTCTACGCTGACGTGGCCGGATTCACGACGCCTTTTCTCAGGGCGTCGTGCAGTCTGGCATGACGCCCCAAAGCCGGGCGCCATGAAAAAGGGTCAAATCGTGAAATATTTTGAATTTGGGTTCATTTCATAAAATCTTTCCAAAAAAAAGGGTTAAATACTGTAAATTTCACCCCTCTTGTGATATAAGGAAGGTGTCCTCTTGCCAAGTGAAGATCTTACTCTTCAAGAAAGTGTTCGCAGCCCAAACGTCTTTGGTGTGAGGGAGGCTCTCCTTTCTGCCATATTTTGTGATATAAGGAAGAAACTGAGAAGGTGCCCAATGGGTCAAGAGCCGATGAGGCAATATCCAAGTCCTCAACAGGACTGATACCTTCAATATCCTCTCGCGGGAGACCAACTAGTTTTCTTTTTTTTCCTCTTTTCCAAACGATCTATGAACCTAAGGAGATCATTGATACTTTGGGTACGTATCGATGCATTTTAAATTACTATGTGAAGATCCAACATATTTGTAACATATACGAAGCTATCATCAATACTATTATTGATTTACAGGATTTTCCACGAAGTCCCAGTATTTTATTATCTAACTCCTGAAAACCAGTAAAAAAATTGTATAACTTTTAAGAACCTTTTGGAGGTAAACTAATACAGTGATTTTTACCCCGTCAATGTTTTCACATGACGAAGACCACATGACAAAGCCGGTGACTATAAGCTAGCCACTCGAGGCTCCAGATAGCATCCATGGAACGACCCAGTATCACAGTCATGCCATGTGAGGGATCTAGCCCCTATGGGTGTGGGGTCAATCTCAATCCAACGCTCACGTCTTTGTTTGATCTAAAACCGACTATATATTTTTTTGGTTTTTGTGACTTATGAAGAATGACGAGCTACGAGGTGGAACAAAGAAACATGGAACAGAGAACGTCATCGTCAAAAATTGGAGGGGGGAAACATCGTCAGAGCCTCGCAATTTTAGATAATTTTGTGTCGAAATTAACTAACTGATTGAGGCGTGGATAAATGTGCATGTGTTTTTATAGCATTTTTCCTATAAGTAGTTGGATGCTTAACACAAGAGGAGGTGTGACACAACCACCAACCCAATCCTAATAGTAAAGATTGCAAAACATGCATGTACAAACCAGTCCAAATCAAGCTGTATCTATTCTAATCACATTTTTTTCAAAGAAAAACCCTAAACCTAAAAAAAATACACTAACCGCTCCTCCATTAGGCAATTTAGATTTCCTGCATAGGACCATGGCGTTCAGCAAACTTTATACTTAGTCTTCTCCATAGTTTTATTTTATCCGAAAGCATGAAGCAATTAGGAGAAAGTCTAATTTGCCCGACTAAGGACCAATTCATATACAATCATTTAGGTTTAAGTTTTTTTTTTTGCTAAAAATGATGGGATAAGAATTGATTCGGAGAGATCTAGACCATTTTATACAAGCATGATAAATTTGTGGACGGATTGGTTGCAACATTACAAATTCGAGGATTAAATCGCTCCAGTGCATAAGTTAGTGTACCTAGGTGTAATAACTTCAAACTTTTACGATACAAAATTTGGGCACACTAGTGCAAATCAAGGAAAAAAATAGCGTGCTAACAAAAATAGCGTGGCCCTCCTCCAGAAGCTATACAAGATATAGCGTGATATAGCGAAGTTACATGTAAAATAGCGTGATGAAAAAAATGCAATAAATAACCAAATACTAAGGATTTCAGCACTAAATTTTTTTCCAGAAGCAATACATGCTTAACCAGGTAATCATATTCAAATGCCAAGGCCAAATCAATGGCACAAATACAAATATGAGGCTTAAACCATGAAAATTAATCAACTAAAAGATAAACAGTTTTAAACTTTAATCAGAATCATTAACATCTTCTTCAGAATAACTAGAAGAACCAACAGATTACCCGCCATCATCATTACCTAACATAATTTTTAGGATTTTTATTAGTATAGCTATAACATTACCACATTTAGTGTGGTTTGGCGCGTATAAAACGCAAATAGCGCCGTAGCGTCAACTTTAGGCTAAATATAGCGTAGCCTCTCCAAATACGCTATATCGTGCTATTAACCGAGAAATAGCGTGCTATTTTTTTCGTTGGTGCAAATGCACAAATTTGGGCCTCGCGGTGTAACAAGGCCTTACCCGGACTGGAATGTGCAACACACTATGAAAGCAAAGCCCAGCATAATAAGCCTTTCCGAGTTTCCTCAGAATATCGGCTGCTGCGTGGCGGCCGCCGGCCCGTAGTACGTCTGGACGTTGACCCAGAGCAGCGACAGGACGGAGACGAAGAGCACCGACCAGAGGACGGCGAGCGTCGGCGCCCGCTCCCGCCGCGCGAGGAGCCCCCTGACGAACCCCTGCAGGTGCGCCACCACCGACGCGGCGAACAGCAGCCTCCAGGCGAGCGGGCCCCACGACTCGTACCCGTGGTCCACGCCGTACGAGACCGCCACTACCACGCCGGCGAGGTTGCCCAGCAGCACGCTGATCGGCGGCACGAGTAGGTTACTCCACCGCACTGACCGCGTTGAGTCCGGCATCGTGGCCACCTCCTCCTCGGCCGGCGTCGTTGTGTCCGTCGAGAAGCCGACGTCGATGCCAGTGCACGCCCTGAAAATGCCCTGGAACACGGCAGCGAGGCCGGCAGAGGTACCAATCACCACCCAGAGCTTCTGGTCCCGCCACCATGCCCGCAGCGATACGAAGCTCCACCTCAGCTCCAGCGCCACGGACGCGATCACCGAGGAGAGCAGCAGGACGAGCAGGACCCCGGCGTCGTGGCCCACGTCGTCGGGGAAGATCGACTTGCCGGCGAGGAGGCAGACGGCCGAGAGCGCGCAGTATACGGTGAGCGGGAGGGAGACAAGTGGGTAGGCGACGCGGTTCGCGTATGCCAGCCGCTGCAGCGGGCTCATGCCGCCGCTGACGCTGGGCCAGACGGGGCAGTGCCGGCTCAGCAGAGTCCCCATGGCCGCCGCCGCCCGCCGCGACGCGCCGGCAAGCATCTCCGAGGGGCGGCACGCCGCGTAGCTCCTGAAGGCGGGCCGTGCCGGCATGCAGTACGCCGACGCCCACCCGCGCGCGTGCATCCTGAATCCCGTCGCGACAGCGCCTCCGGCGCCGGCGCCGTAAATCCACCCGAACTGCACGAGATCAGCAACGTCAAATCAAACTTGTAGAGCAGGCGGGACTCGACAGAAGCTGCAGAAAACTGAGTACTGGCACCTCTTTGCCCCATCTCGTTCGCTCCTCGTACGCGCAGCTCACGACGTTGATGATGGCCGACGCCGCCATGGCCGCGGGCTGGTGCGACTCGTGCTCGTGCTCCCGGAACGCCGAGGCGATGAACGCCGGGGACAAGCCGAAGTGGCGCTCCAACCCGGCGCGGTACGAACGCAGCCTCCGCCTCCTTGCCCCCTCAGTTTCCTTGTCGTCTTCAGAGTCAAGCAACGGGACGACGGACATGGTCCTCCTCACCCTCTCCCTCGCCCCGAAACAGCGCCACTTCTTCCCACGGCCGGTCTGCAGGTCATCGGCCACCGCGGGGTCGAACCCGTACAACGCCTTCCGGTGGAAGCAGCACCCGGAGCCGACGTAAACCGGGCCCTGGATGCCGTCCATACATTTCATATCGATCTGAACCGAACCATCGAAAGTACCAAACGTTAGGTGTGATCAATGGACAGTCGGTTGCATTCTACAGGTTGTGGCCAAGTGACCTGAAATCCTTACATCGAAGAAGACGGAGTCGCGGCTCGCCCATGGATCTACGTCATCTGCAGCAGGCCGAAGAGGGAACTGGACGAAGCATGTCCTGTTCCCAGCCACCGGATCCATCAGGAAACACATTGCCTCCCTAAGTGCTCTGCTATTGTTGACGTAGTGGTCGTAGTCCAGGTTGAGCACGTAGGCGCCATTTGTCAGCACGGCAGACACCCGGAGCTGGCCGAAACCAATTTCAAATCCAGAGGGTGAGCATTGCAGCTGACGAACAAATCAATGCAACGGAAAATAGAAAGCATGTATACGACATGATCGGACGTACGCACCAATGCGTTCATGGCGCCGGCTTTCCGGTGATGCTGGAACCCGTGCCGCTTCTCCCGCGCCACGTAGAACAGCCGAGGGAGCTCCTTCCCCTCGGCGTCACGGTCATCGGAGTGGCCCAGAAGCTGCTGGATCATGGCAGGATGGTCCCTCGGGTCGTTCCCTGGCCACGGCGTGCCGTCCGACATGACCCACCCTTCCTCCGGCACCTTGCACGCCCTGGCGGCGAGGCGGTTCATCCTCACCTTGAACTTCTCGTACTCCCTCTTCATGGCGCGGCGCTCCTTGACGAAGGACGGCGCGACCTTGTCCCGGAGGTAGTCCACGCCCCGCGCGAAGTAGGGCTCGGGGGCCCTCGGCTCCACGCCGTGCGCGCGGCAGAACGGGACCCACCTCCGCGCGAGCCGCGCCGTCTCCGAGAGCGCCTCGAAGAGCAGCACGTCGGCGCCGTCGTCGGAGATGTAGCAGGTGATCTTTCCCGCGGGGTAGTCCGCCGCGAGCACGGAGAGCACCGTGTTCGCCGTCGCCAGCGGCGGCTCTCTCCCCGCGTCCGCCGCGCTCACGAACACGTCCACGCTCGCCAGCTTGCCGCCGTCCTTCTCCTTCTTCTCGAGCACGTGCAGGTGCGTGGCGCGGTTGGTCGGGGAGAGCTTCGTGAGCTGGACGGCGAGCCACGAGAGGGCGAGCCAGGACTCGCACGCGACGGAGGTGAGCCATAGACCGTACGCGTCGGGCACCGGGTGGGTGACGCGGTACCGGAGGAAGAGCGCGAGGAGGACGGCACGGAGCGCCACGGCCGCGCGGTACAGGTTGAGTTGGACGGACGGTATGGGCACCTTGCTGCTGAGAGGCTCCGGAGGAGGAGGCCCGTCATCGTCGTCGTCGCCGCCACTGCGAAAAACACGGGGAGAAAACATGATTTCACGGAGGAAAGAGTCCAATTGCTGCATGACTCTAGGAAATTACCGCGTGCTGAAACTGCACAGCGTCTTAAACTGTTACTCACCTTTCTGAAGGTGCACGGAGCTCCGGCTCCGGAGTGTTCGGCGGCGCTTTCTGCAGGCCCTCGCCGCTGTCCATCTCAAAGGCCAATCGGTGCACAATCCCAGGAACAAAGTAGCAGATGTGAGAGAGATCGTACGTCTCACTGACCAAGCATTGTCTTGGACCAAGAGAGCTATTTATACGACAGCCGAAGCAGCATGTAGTTTCAGTTGATCATTTTTGTCCTCGCCGAGGAATCCAGTCCTGCTCCTGCACAATATTCCTTCACACGTATCCTACTGGAAGCGACAAGATGCCGTACGTGATTCGTACGATGATCGCAAGGAGGGTCTCGGCGAAAGAAACAACAGGCCGATGCGAATTAGTTTTTTTTTGCAGTAGCTGGTACCTGGTTGAGCTTCTGCAGGAACAACAGACAAGTGTCTGTCTAGGAAGATTGAACTTATCGTCAGTTAAGGAATCGGGAGAAGCAGTCAATCAGTACCTGCTCTTTCCCAGAAAACAATTTGTTTTTTTGAACCATGCAGGAGCACTGCATGTATTACCATAGACAGAAAGAAAGGATGTCAGGAAACTGGCTGAGAGTCTTACAAGAATGGCCGAGGCCAAAGAGGAAGAAACGACAAAAACAAGCGACCTAACAACCTCATGCTATGAAGACCAAACAAGAAAGGAAAACCACTTAATCAAGACCAAGACGACCTACACTAGCTAGATTCCATTGTTTGGCCTCATTCTTGATTTGTTCAATTAGCACATTGGTGGGTTTGAGAATTTTATCGAACACCCTCCTGTTTCTTTCACGCCAAACTTCCCAAGCGACCAACACGATCACCGTGTCCATCTTCCTTCTAGTTGCTCCAGTAAACGATCCACGGGTATGCACCCACCATTCTCTCATGTTATCTTGAACTGAAGGCGTGGCTCTCTGAAGATTTGCCCAACTAAGAATTTGCCCCCATATGATGTCAACGACCGCGCAGCCCATGAAAAGATGTTGTGCATTTTCTCCGACCGTACCACAAAAGGAGCATCTATCAGGATGAGGTAAACCCCTTCTTTGTAGTCTATCGGCAGTCCAAACTCTCCTACGGATAAAGAGCCAGATAGCCAACTTGCATTTCATTGGTGCCCAAGCCCTCCAGATGGCTTCAGCCACATCACATGAGATCTTTGTTTTGAAATGAGCTTGATACACCGAGCTTGTAGTCAATAACCCTTTCGGATTCCATGACCATTCCCACTTGTCGTCGGTGATAGGTGAGAGGTTGACGTCTTTGCATTCCTCCCAAATAGCAACAACTTGCATGAAGGTGTTAATTGTTACCGGATTTTTTATGTCTTCAATCCATACTCCATAGTCCATTGTTGAGAGCTTGGGCCACTGTTCTCCTCGCTTTGATCTCCGGGTTTATGATCTCATACACGTCTGGGGCTATGTCGTTAATAGTCTTTCTGTTGATCCATTTATCTAGCCAAAACATGGTTCTCTCGCCGTTTCCCAAAGCGACCTTAGCAGCAGCGTTAAAAATTTCTCTAATATTCTCATCTTGTGGTTCGGCAAGATTGCACCAAGGACTTTTTTCATTGGCACGAAGGTTCCAAGCCCATCTTACACAGAAGGCCTTGCTCAAAATTTCGAGATCCAAAACGCCAAGGCCGCCAACATCTTTAGGTTGACAAACCGTGGGCAATGAATCAACGGTAATGTAGAATCTGGTATAAGAGTACTCTTTACTGCACATATGTTATGTCACATAACAAATAAATCAGACAATACATGCAGATGCAGGTAATACTAAAATCAGAAGCATCTGCACCTCAAATATTAGAGCATAGTACGCACATGTATACGTTCGGCAGCGATCCATCGCGCACAGTAAGTGCATTATGAGGTTCCGCCTCTCCTGACTAGTTATATGAGGCAATTTCAGTTCAACTCACATATTACATAGCGCAGTATATTTTTAAAGGTGTTTTATCGATCTAATTAAAGAACATTCTAATTAAATTAATTGAGGGAACTGTCTCATTATATTTCATTGTTCCATTCCACAGGCAATTTAGCAGCAGAGATGATCCCAGACGTCACAGGATGCTGCTATTGGCTAGCTGTCTCCAGCACCGGCAGCACCGCTACCTGGTCCTCTCCTGTTACCAGTGGTGTTCTTCAGTATCTGCAAACAGAAGATTAGTTAGAAAACAAAGACATCTCCCGTTGACTAGCTACGAGATCACATTAACTACAAGTAGAGGTGTCGCGCTGTCGCATGTGTCATGAATATAAACGGTCGAACCTCATGTGCCTATATCCTCTCTCTATATATGTTTTCCATTAACATACCTGTCTAAGCATTTGGTTCTCGTTCTGCAGTGTGGAGAGCCTCTCCTCAAGCTCTGAATTTCTGTTCTCCAAGTCCGCCACCTTCGTCTCTAGCTCACCCATGTACGCCTTCTTCCTCTCCCGCGCTTGCTGTGCCGACACTCGGTTCCTCAACAACCTAGATTAGTATGCAATCAGCACAAGTGTACGTGTTAGGGAGATCAGGAGTTAGAACTAGAACGCCAGTTCTTATCCTTACAATTCTTATTTTTATCTTAAATGTGAATACTCGCTATTTAACTGATCAGCTGCCAAACCAAAATGTGATATTCAAAATTCTAACTCACAAATGTTCTGCTAATTAAATTAATTAATTATTGACTCCCTTTGAGTTGGTGACACTTCAAGTCAAATTATAAATTTCCAACTTAATTGTTCACAATCCCAACTCGGGAATTCATTATTCGGACACAAAAAAGAAGTTAGCTTAAAATTGGATGTATTTAATGAATTACATTATACATTATTGTGTTGTAAATTGAGTTACAATAGGTGAGTAGACCAAGACATTAATTATATTCATAAAACAATTAATAATTAACATAGATGAGGCATTTTAAACAGTGTAGCGAGTTTTTTTTTTGGCAAAGTTATCAGAAAATAGTCAGGAGTCCCTTCGTTTGCCGGTGTATTTTGGTGGCATGTATGTTTGCTGAGTTTGCCATGCTATAGGCACGCGAGGATGGTTCCATTGTTTTTCTAGGAGGACGGGTTTGGTTAATGGTTTTTGCCCAATTTCTATATTACTTGGTCTTTTTTTACTTAATGAAAAGTCAGGGCTCAAATTGGCTTATGAAAAAGATAGTAGCCCCAACTCGGATAGAACTATGATGTAATTGATAGGGGGTTCCTCGAAAGGGTCACAAATTCTAGGCCTGATGTGGGATGTAAGATCCTACTTGTAACAATGAATTTGTGTTTAATGTGTGATGTTCATTTTGTAAAATCTAAGTGGAAAGAAAATATCGTATGAGATTCACATGTAAATTGTAGCGGATGCGGAAAAAATGATCGGCAAATTTTCTTACAAATTAAAAGACACGGGCCTATATATTTCTAGAACAACATATGATCATTTGAATTTTCTGGTGAAGATTTTACCAGACATTTTGGTGAAATACTACAATTTACATTTTGGTGCAACTTACAATTTTATATGTGATGAGATGATGTACTCAATCTAGGAAGAGTTGCACAAGCGTAGAGACCGACATTTTGAAGATGGTGGCATGATAAAAAGGAGAAAATATGGATCCATCAATATATTCATCTCTCATGAATGAAATCCAAATTTGAACCATGTAGTACTCACATAGTTTGATGCTCACATAGTCTTGCTCACAGACTACAAGATATCCATCTCTCCATTTGTGAATAAAAGACTCTGTGAGCATTTTATGACGAGCTTTGCTCATCTATAAGCTCGTACAATGGTGTGGCCAAGCTTGAGGCCAACAAAATCGAGGAATGGTGTTAGAATAATTGTAACCATATTATTTGACTAATACCAGTTATATTGCCCAAAGAAAAGAGTAGTCAACCATGGATCGAACACTTTTATGCTAGGGTGGGATAGAGTTCAGTTGGGTTGGGCCTTTCTATTTTTATTATTTTGTTATTGTTGTTGTATGGGTTGAGCCAAAATCTTAGGTGGGGCATGGCATACCCTTACTTGTTGCATCCGCCCTTGTACTACAACACATAGTCTAAGTCGAGATTATGATAACCATAGTCTTAAGACATAGATTTTCCCAATGTGGTTGATATTACGTTTGTGAGCGAGTCAACGACCTTTGTTTCAGATGGTTTAATTTTTTTACTATGAACTATTTCCACTTAAGCCATCATATGTGAACGTTGAAAAAAATTGAAAGCATAACAAGGTTAATGATGATGCTCAAGAAAGAAAGAATTAGGAAAGCCAAGCACAAAGATGAAATGGATGAACCTGTAAAACGGAGAAGTGGGAGGAATAAAAAGACAGAAAATATGCATGCAATGGATAGGTGTGAAGATGTGACCAAGAAGAAGAATCTAGAGAATGCTACATGTAATGTAGATTTCTGACGGTTCCTAACATTGCTTCACCTTTTCTTTTGCATATTTCATCCCGTGTTGGTATGATTTCAGGAGATAGTGACGAGGATTCTAATAAAGGTTTTTCTATGATTAGAAGTTTAGAACACGATAGAAGCAATTTATTTCTATCTGGTAACAAAATTATAATCAATTAATTAATATGGGAACAAAACTAGGTTTTGATCCTAATTTTGTTGATGAATTGTTATATAATATTGATTCTAGTGATATAGATGATGATGATGATGATGATGATGATGATGGCGTTACATACCGGTACAAAATCTAGGACTTACACACGAGACATTAGTGTGAAGTCCAAAGTTAGGGGACTTCAGAATTAGAAAGGGGCTAAGATTGTAGAACATGTCTTGGATGTCCTAGTTAATTAAAAGGGCCCAAGAGCAAGGGTAATCAAAGGTTTAGCATATGATTTGTTGGAGGGTGGCATAGCCATAATATAGTATGCGTATGACACAACATTCCTTTTTGAAGATGATATTGAAAGTTTTAGGAATCTTAAGTTCATTTTGAGCTTGTTTGAAAAACTTGCTGTTTTTATCGACAAATCACTAGAGAGAGAAGAATAATATTCTCAAAATTTACTTGTAAAGTATGAAATTCCCCTTTTGGGTACCTTGGTGTATCAATGCATTTCAAAAGATTGTTAAATCAAGATTCGAAAGATTCTGAATATAAAGTTGAGAAGAAATCTTCTACTTGGAAAGGGGGTTTGGTGTCTTATGGTGGTAGAATATTTTTTGGTAGAGACTTGATTGAATAGTGTACCTATTCATATGATGTCATTTTTTGGAATGCCTAAGGGAAAATTTAAGAATGTGGATTTCTCTCTTGAGCTTAACACAACTAGCAGAAAAAACAAGGCATCAGAAAATAGCATTTAGTCAAATGGTATTATGTTTGGGTGTAACAATTTTTAATGTAAAAATATCAGTTTTCTCTCTACAAGGATGAAGTTGAGACTAACAGGAGATGCTTAGAGCAAAGAACTTGAAGGAGAAAACATGACTCGAAGCAGGCATGCTGATACGTCTCAAACGTATCTATAATTTTTGAGTGATCCATGCTATTTTTGTGATATTGTCACATGTTTTTACTGCCATTTATATCATTTTTATGCATTTTGTCGGACTAACCTATTGACAAGATGCCCAGTGCTAGTTCCCTGTTTTTGCTGTCTTTTTGTTTCAAAAATTTACTTCTGAAAATATTCTCGGAATTGGACAAAAATTTACGGGGATTATTTTTACGCCAAGACGAAGACGGAGTCCGAAGGGCAGCCTCGAAGGCGTCTCACAGGGCGCACGCGGGCAGCTGCCGCGGCCCAGGGGTGACCCGCGGGTGGGGCCCGCCCCTGCCCTGTGGGCACCTCCTCGGCCCCCTCCGACTCCTATAAAATCACAATTAACCTAAAAACATCGAGACGACGATTATTTTCCAGAAACTCGACCCCGACGCGCCGTCACCGAAAACCCTAGTTCGGGGTCCAATTTGAAGCTGATCCCGGCACTCTGCCGGAGGGAAGATCGATCCCGGAGGGCTCTTCATCGACATGCCTTCCTCCGGGATGATTTGTGAGTAGTCTCACCTTGGACTACGGGTCCATGGCAGTAGCTAGTTGGTAGTCTCTCTCTCTATTGTGCTTCATGTCTTATGATCTTGTGAGCTGCTTAACATGATCAAGATCGATTATTGTAATGCTATGTGATGTGTTTGCTGGGATCCGATGGATTATGAAGTTATGTTCAGATTGTGCATGATTCTTATATGAGTAATTTATGTTCTTGCATGCTCTCCGATGTGCGTAGTTACTTTGGCCAAGTGATTGTGTGTATCTCCAAGAGAGGGTATTTATGCTAGATAGTGGGTTCATGCCCCCTTTTGTTCCTAGGCACGAGTGACAGAAACGTCTAAGGGCGAGGGTGTGCTGTTGCTACTAAGGATAAAACAGCGGTGTTAATGTCTATTTTGATATTAGTATTGCTTACATCATGCACTTTACTTAATGCAATTGTCTGGTGCTTGCAACTTAATATCGTTGGGTGACAGGCTGGATAGCGATCCCACGGTGGACTATTTAGACAAAGACGCAGTTGGACTCAACGGTCTTTGTTCCTTGTCGTGATGCCTACATAAATATTATCATGTCCTTTTTGTCAATGCTAAATTGGGTTTGTGTCATGATCTTGTCAATTACCTAGCTGTAATTCGTTCACCCATCACATGCATATTTTATCTACTTGAGAGACTCCACTAGTGAACCCATGGCCCCCGGTCCATCATTTTAGATTGTTTTCAACCTTACTTACTTGCTTTTAATCATCATTACTCCTCTGGTCACTTTTCATATTTTATCTATTTCATCATACAATTAACCGCTTTGTGTTCCGCGAGACCGGAGAGATTGACAACCTCTCCGCCGTTGGGGGCAAAGTATTTTGGTTGAGTGTGTGCAGGTCCATGTCTGTTGAAGGTTAAGCTCCAGAGATCTTCAACATTCACCTCGTTGTTGATTTCAAAGTCCTACTGGTTCGATAAACCTCGGTTCGTTAAACGAGGGAAAACTGCTACTAGCTACAAATCCGCCTTCGCTTGGGGCACCACCCAACTTATCAATATCCACCATCACATCCCCCTAACTACTCTCACTTGTAATAAAGGTTAAGAATATATTTTCAAAGAACTTGAGACTAACAGGAGATGCTTAGAGCAAAGAACTTAAAGGAGAAAACATGACTCGAAGAAAGCATGCCCCTAACTACTCTCACTTTTAGTAAAGGTTAAGAATATATTTTCAATTGTTGTCAAAGAATTCTTGGAGATGGCAAAAAAAAACTAGGTTCTTGAAAGAAAATTGGATTGGTCACAAACCTCTTTCTCAAAAATCCCTAGATTATACTAATTATCCTTTAATCATGGCAACCAATTTAATTAAAAAATAGTAGAGGAATATGGAGTTAATATTTAAAAGGTTTTTCATAGAGGAAAATTTAAACATGTGGCATGATCTTCAATTACTTTGTGCCAAGGTTAGTTTTTGTGAGGATCCTGCTAGAGTTAAATTGTTACTTACAAAATCTAGAGTTTCTTCTCTTAAATCTCTTTATTTGTATCGGATTCCAGAAATGTGAGTTTCCCTTAATGACTTATGTGGTATTTGAAAGTGCCAAATAAAAACAAAGTCTTATGTTGCTTATTGGTCAATAGTAGGGTCTAGACCAGGGATAATTTGGAACAAAAGTTGGAAAGTAACGAATGTGTGTGAATTATGTGAGGATCAAGAATCCATTGACCATTTGTTTTTTTTGCTTGACCCCAGGAAAAATACATATGGAATTTTACTGGAGTCACATATAAGGTTAGTTCTATTCTTGAATCTTTAGAGGATTTGATTAGTGCATGGATTACATATTCCATTGGTAGGAAGTTACTTTTGATAGGATATGCGTATGTTTTCTGCGGGAAAATTGCAAAAAAAAGATTGGACGTCCTGGAATCCTACTAATGTAATTATTTTCATTTGCATGTTCTTGCATGTTTTGGCAAAATTGTAGAAATACGTTTTGACAAGAATACTGCACTAGGAGGCTATAACCTAGCACATGCGGCTCGGAGATTTTAAGTCCTCGCCGTGGCTAGGATCCTTTTCTGAGAAGGCTCTGCGATGCGATTAGCAGCTGAATATATTCTCTCTGATGTTAAAGCTACATGGAATATTGAGAAAGCCTTTGTTGTGAATGTTACTCTTGAGGATTTAGTGGAGTTGTTTGTTTAGCTCCCTTTTGTTCCCGTAGATAAAGTTCAGTTGGAATGTTTACTTGTTGCTTAGTATTTGTCGTTGCTATAATAATTGTCAACCGTACTTTTGCATCCTTGTTAGTCCCACTAAGGTGGTTTCATGCCTCTATATAATCATGCATGTATAGATTGAGTTCTCGGTATGATAATTCCTGGTACTCCTTTTCTCGATTTTTTAAGAACTATTCGTATAAAACAAGAATAGAGAAGTGTAAGTCCTCGATCATATGCTTCTTCAAATATAATAACCTATCATTATTCTTCTACCCGTGGCGACGCCAATAGTTGAAAGGGCCTTCTTAGCTATGAAGGTCATCACGATGGAGTTTCGCAACAAGATGTCCGTTGGTTGGCTTAATGACTCGATGTTGTGCTGTACATCGAGTGAGGGATATTAAGAAGTCTTTATCTTGATAAAATTAAATAAGTTTTTCGCCCTCGTCTAGGACGACATTAGAGCTTCATTATCATTATGTTATTATGTATGAAGGTTCCTTCTATTTAAATATGCTGGTATGTTTATTATAGTAAGTGATTATGCATATGATCACATAAAGTATCAATGTGTCTAGACAATTTTTTTGTGCATCAATTTTTTAATGCTTTAGAGTTAGTCCGAGGACCTTAAATCATTTTTTTAGGACCTTAAATCATTTTCGTCCTCTGCCACTGCAACATCATAACCAGCGGAAAGTTGTTACCTTATTAGATGCTTAGCGAAAAATTTAAGATCGGCACTTGCGCACTCCACACTGGCGTTGCACAAGGTTAACAGAGATTGTGAGTTTGTAACGGGGCTGTTCATGAGTTGGCTATCAGGTAGCTAAAAGGGACCGCGAGTACGTCCTAGACTGCTAGCGTGTGGAATGGCTACGTTTTGGGTCTTTGGTTTGTAGCTTTGCATGAACGACAACATGAAATTAATGTCGAACTCTAGGTATGTCACCCCCACCGTGGCCGTCTAGCTCACCCAGCAACAGCAACAACAGTAGTGTACTACGGACGAACTACTAGATCGAGCTATACGAACGCACAGTAGCTAGCTAGGATCGAAGAGCGCGCGCGTACGATACCTTTTGAGTCGGCGATGCTCCTTGTCGGCCGGGCTGCGGCCGCGGCGGCGGGAGGTGGCCTGCGCCGCCGCCGCCGCCGACCGTGCGGGCTCCAGCGACGTCCCGGCAGCCGGCGGCTCCCTTCCCGACGTGGACGGGCCTCCCTGGCCCAGCGTGAACTCCGGCACCCTCCCTATGTCGTCGTCGCTGTCCATCCCTGCATGCGCGCCGTCCAGACATCAATCCAAGCATCTAGCCAGTCTCGTAAGATCGAGGAAGAAAAATCCAAAGAAAAACGAAGAGAAGACTGAAGAGGAAGCAAGAGTGAAGAAGCTTCAGGTCTGGATGCATATCGACTTGTCGATCATGCCGGGGGAAGCAGAAATGATGTAAAGTCACCTAAGACCATGGAGAAAATCTAGCAATATATAACCAGGCCGGGTTTATGCATGTGCGTGCAATATAATAGCTAGGAGAGCGCGTGCGTGCGTGCCTTCCTTGGGGTAGGCCGTGTGAGGCGCGGAGCTGGAGGACCTGTCGCTGCTGGAGTGCGGCGAGCTCGTCGTGGTGGTCGCCTGGTCTTGCATTTCTTCCTCCCTCTCGATCCTGAGCTTTGTCCGGGCCGGTGGGGAGACCGGAGAGTATATAATCTTGTTGATTGTGTGCACGTTTCTCTGTCTCCCTTCTGATTGCTTGCTGATTGGCTCCTCCTTTCTTGGCTTCCTCTCCGATGTATTTGCTAGACTAGACATGGCCAACCCCCTCTTTCATTTGTTCATAACGACACCACTACGTGTTCTTGCAAACTAACCCCTACCCCTATTCCTTTTCGCACATAGGCATCCTTCCTTTGATCCTTTCCCAGACCTGATACTGTTTTTCAAGCCGTCAGGGCGCTGTGCAACGTTTCCCAGGACATGGCGGACCGATGCGCGAAATCGGGAGCGCTTTTCCCATGTGGACGCGTCCGCCTTGCCGTTTTGATGGCGAGAGGGACCTCAGTTCGGCCTGCGACCAGGGAGACCGTCCGCCCCGTCCACCCCGCACCCGATCGCACGGCCGCGCGGCCCTCCACGTCTCGGCGCGCCGCAGCCGGGCGTTGGCCGCAGGTATCGGGAGGTGGCGAGCCCCGCCGCGTGGCCGCGCTCCCGGCCTCGCACCCCCAGGCCGTTGGGACGGTGGGCCCGTCGAGTCAGGGACGAGGGTCGCGCGGGTAGGCGGGGGTAGCGGCCTAGGACGTGACTGTGCGCGTGTCGTCTCGCTCGCGTGCTCTTTCGGGGAGGAGCGGCGGCGTGGCTCGTCGACGGCCACGCGAGTCGATCGGCGACGGTGGATGGTGCGCTTTCTGCATGCACGCGCGTGTCGGTGGCAGCTGAGGCCAAATGGAGAGTGGCCCTGGGCTAGATACAAGGACCCTTGATGAATGATTGATGGGTGCAGTGGCCGAAACTCTTAAAGCCCTTGGATACGATTATGATCAAACCCTATCGATCCAGTGAGAGGATTTCCATCACTGATACGGCCCATAGAGGAGGGTGATAAAGTCACGTTGGATCATTACAAAAAACAAAAGGATTTCTCAAAAAAAAAAGTGTTTTAACGGTAAGAAAATGTTATGTTGAATGGCTAGTGTCTCGTGGAGTGCGCGTGGAACCCGCGGGGGTGAGGGCCGACGGCCATGGCAACATGCGGTCGCGTTGACCCGGATAACCGATCAACCGGATAATAAACAAAGAAGGAAATAACGAAACTCATGGTCAAGCGGATAGCCGATAATCCACATGTGTTTGAGCATGAACGAATTGGTAACCACGCGTTGACCAAAAAATACCGTCCATAAGCGCAAACCAAGTCCACCGCAACCAGGTCGCAACATCGGAACCGGGGGTGAGGGCCGGCGGCCATGGCAACATGCGGCCGCGTTGGCATCGCCCTCTGCGTCGCGATAGAAGATAGGCGAAACGGTCTTATTTCATATGTCAAGGATCATGCGGATGGATTGTAGTAATATATTTCTGCTTGTTAGAACATGATTCCAAACTTCTTTTAGACTACGAGAAAATAGCTAACCAAACGATTTAACATATCGAAATTGCATAATAATGTCTCTACAAATTCGCAATTCACCACAATCCGGCTTTCTCAATCCATGATGTATGTTTGACAAATCTAATGCTCTAAGGAAATACTTTTAGATACAACGTACAGATGGTTTGACGTACTGGATCTTGTGCGGGATTAAACCCTCTAGGTGCAGCCTGCAAATTCCGATACCGGATACGTGGCCACCGAGCAGTTTTTCCATTGCATTTGCGCATGTTTCTTTATGATGGTCGTAGACTTGCGGTGCCGTGTTCCTCCATGCTTGTTGTAACGTAAAAGCAGTTTCGAATCATCTAACACTGTCAAAGGCATCATCCGGCAATACATGTATGGGTCGAAGGGTATCCTGTACTTCTTGACCCATATACTCTCGTCGGGATCAACTAGGAGCCATATGTTCGTGTATCCCAAGTTACACTTATGTTCCTCTGGTTCAAGCATGCACAAGGAGCCATCAAGCTCTCCTAGGCGAAGTGCCGGCCGTCCAAGTTTCAGATTTGGTGGGCCTTTGATCCTACCCTCCCACTCCTCCTTCTCAAGGCCAAATCGGAGGACGCTGCCTGTTTCATCCCGTGGCACATCCTCGAAGAAATGCAGCGTACCATTAACCGCTGCAGTGTGGTTGTTGCGGTTGTTATAGTCTACACGGAAGCGGAAAGACTTCCTCTTCCTCCACCGATCATCACCATCATCTCCTATCGTGCATACCTCGCACCCGAGGGAGGAATCGAAACGCACCACCTTGTACGCGCCGGACGGGACCGCGCGACCGCTGCCCCATGCTCCGCCGCCATCGAAATCCAGCTGAGTGAGAAGCACCTTCATGGTGGGGAGGTGGATCATGGCGGCGACTGGTTCGTCATCTGAATAGGTGGTAACACACAGGATGTCGTCCATTGAGCTCATGTACGCCGGTGTATAACAGTCACCCCTGTAACTGATCTCCCTAACAATGGTGCCATCCAAATCAACCAGCCGCAGACACGAGTCGCTGTCGGACCCGACGTCGACGAGGTCCGGCTCGACGGGTTCGGATCCGATAACGAGGAACGGCTTGGCGGGGTGGGACTTTTGCGCGGCGAGGAAGACGGGATCGGAGATGTCGAAGATGGCGTCGTTTAGCAGGGAGACCGGCGTCATCTGTGCTGCTGGCTCTGTTCCTTGCACACTCATATTCTACGTCGGGTATGGTCTTCGATCTCCTCGCGCAACCTGACAGGTTCGAGACTGCTGAAGGCCTGGTCGTCCCTAGCTATGCCGCCTGTTCTTTCGAGGCTACTGACAAAGACTTGTCCTCCTGTTTGGCCGTTTGAGCAGGTTCTGTGGACGGAATCAATCCGGTATCTGTATGGACTCGGATGTATATACAGGGCGTCGTGCGTTTTTACTTTGGGGATTTTCCTTTGGCTTCAGACGGCATACACGAATCGGATCTGTTATGGACTCGTCCGGCAATCATCTCCTTCTTTGGACCGTGTGGAGTAGTACTGGCGTACGGGTAGGGGAAAGAAACGGGGAAGTGAGATTCTGAATCGGATCTATCATCACTTTTTTTTTTTTGAGCGGCGGATCTGTTATCACTTTTTTTTAGTGGAATCTGTTATCACTTGTCAGGTCGTTTTCCATATGGACTGTGCAAGTTGCTTGGGCCCTGCGTGTTTGTACTCTTGGCCTTGTGTTGCTTCTCAGTTCAGTGAGAGGTTTTCCCGACGGCCCATACGGGAGTAGAAAGTGGTAAAGTTATGTTGGGTCATCTCCACTAATATAAAAAGATTAAGAGGGGGTATGATCCAAACGATCTGGGACCTTCAATCACGATCCAACGACCCAGAACCATCCAATGATGAGCACCTCATCATACTCACTCCCACGCCCGAAAAAAAAAACAAAAACGAGCCGCACGCCCGCACTGCCCTCTCCATCCCCTTCTCATGCCGCCGATCCAGCAGCTCCGGCAACTGTCGCCCATGATTTTTTGCTGCCCTGCCGTCCTCAAGCAACCCTCCTGCTGTCCTCGCCCTACCGCGCCCGAGGCCGCCGCAACCCTCCTGCCGTCCTCGCCCTACCGCCCCCGAAGCCGACGCAGCCTGCCCGCCGTCATCGCCATACCGCTGCTAAAGCCGTCATGCCGCAGCCTGCACGCTGGTGAGAGAGATCGCCGACAAACGCGTCGGCGCACTGCACGCCGGAACGCCAACGCCCTCCACGGCGGTTGCCCTCCTCACAAGCACACCCGTGCCATCCTGCATCTCTCCAGTCCCCTGCTCCGGCCAGACGCACGCAACTGAAATTCGACCACGGGGAGGCACACATGAGGCGCACAGTGCAAGGCCAAGGTACAACCGAGTCTATCCCTGATCCGCTTCCTCTCAAAGATTTGAATCTTCTGAGATTCCAACTGCTGATCACGCTGCAGATTGGGCGGCCGCAATCGTTGTATGGCTAATGACTGGAAGAACTACGGCGGGTTGGGGCGCAGTGGTTAAACACCTCGACGCCGCTCGATTCTGCAGCGCGTTGCTCCTGTCTCGACTATATAAGAAGACCGATTTCTCTAGGAGCTCCTCGGTTTGGTGTAGCGCTGCATGATACTCCAGTTGAGTAATGCGTCGAATTACGCGAGGAAGTGCAAGCCATTGGGAGCACAAATAGATTGATTCAGCTATACAAGAAGACCACAGATCTGTCGATTTGGCAGGGGAAAAGGCGGTGGATTTCCTGGCAGAAGTCTTTAATTCCATGAGATTACATTTGTCATGGAAGGGAGCGGTGGCACAAGAAGATTATATATCGGTGGATTTGGCCCCTATGATGCACGGAAGGATCCAGGTTCTTTTTCCTGTCACTCTACATGCAACAGTACAATGCTAACTTCAGTTGATTCTTGGTTCCGTATGGAAATAGAGTAAGAGAAAGAAAAACCTAATTTGGATGTACATCCACATCCTAGATGCTGTTGTCGAAATTAACATTGAAATTGTTGCTCTGTTAGAGGAGTTGGTACCAAACCGACATCAGAACTATACTAGAAGTTAACATTGTAGGTAATAGTTTTTATTCCCAGTTTCTCACAGGGCCATACAGGTTCGCTGTTCTCCGCCCTCTCCGGTCGGACCCGGCCTTCTGGTACGCCAAGATGCCGAAGCTTCTCATCCCCTTCTTAACTCTCTTTCCGCTCCTCTCTGTTCTCTATTACGTGTGGTACAATACTCAATTACCAGAGCCTATAGTATGTATATTATCCAAATTATTGACCTCGCATCATGTAATGGACCAAGCTATATGGCTAAATTAGTGTGCTTTTAGATTTGGTTGAAGTACAACAAATTCATGTTACACCGACAGTGTAATTTTTTGGATCAGTGGAGCTGATGGATCAATCACGATTCATGCCAAAAGCCAACATGCCTGCACTTTCACTGTAAGGGAAGCTTCAATAGGGCCAGTATTGTGCATGCTTACAATAGCTATGATTCGGCAAAGCCATTGTGATGCTTGAGGGTGTCAGACTGTCAGTCCATAGTGGGGTCATCTTGAGGGTGCATTAGCGCTAGCTCAGGACAGAAGAACACCATGTTCTCCATCTCCATCTGCATTCATTCAACCAAAAACAATTCTTCAGCAGTCAAACTCATTGCTTATGCTGCTTGCTGGCTAGCTGCTTGTCAATGTCCATAATCTTTTCTCGAGCCGCAAACTGGCATTGTAATGGAAATTCACACTAAGAGCTGCATACTGGCAATGCAATGCCAGCTCACAACATTTTCGTAGGTTTATGACTCGAATGTAAGAAGTGGTTTGAAAGATGACGCGCCTTGGAGCGTGTTGAGAACACATACGTGAGGGTGTTGATCGCCTTCTTACTCGAGCACTTGCGGACTGGGCTGGCACTGAGGTTAATTACCAAAATAGCAGTATTTTCAAAAGTGTAGCAGTTCTCAGCATACACCATTTGCAAAAAAAAAACTTCATGAATAAGCAATCAGATACTTGTAATCATGTAAACTAAAACAAACTCATTATTTTGCACCAATAACTAATAAGAAAATACATGGACCAAGAACTTCATTGTACATTGACCATTGTCACTTTACATGTGATAGTTGATCTGAAACAATAGTTTTTGAATACATAAAAATCAACAGAAGAAAAATAAGTCACCTAAAACTTGTATTAATTTCATCATAGATGGTGACTGACATCTTTTTGATAAGAACACTCTTTTTGATTTCGACATCTTCAATGATCAAGTTATTGTTGTTATAACTGGTGAAGATAAGGACATATATATCCATTGTATGATCAGTGTAAGAGATGGTACAGAAGACTCGCACACAAGAAGATCTGATGATGATCTCATCAACATCTATTGTTCCTATTGTTCAACCGTATGATTAAACAAATTTATAGCACTTGAATCAATACTCCTACTGATTTGTCGCATGTTTTGTCTCTGAGCACCGTCCATGTTTTATTATCTCAATTCGAACGTGCTGGTGATTTGAAGATCTGATGATCTCATCAACATCTACTATTCCTATTGTTCAACCGTGTTTTTCTTCTGATGTTCTGAAGTCGGTATCATGAAAAAATATTTGAAGCATGGTGTAGAAGAATTGCTTTCTAGGAATGATTCTTGCTAATTGCTATGATAGATTGTTTATCAATTTATATCTCATGATTGCTTGTAAAGCACAACTTTAATTATTTAGCCAGATTATATTTTTGCTAGCTTTTAAAGTGGTTTCTAATTTGATCAAAATGTTTCTCTTGTTCAAATGGTTTCAGCTTACAAATTATTTTGTATTAGAGATCTTTTCTCCTTTTGTCGAACATACAAGTAAACATGCCATGTAGATACCAGACCTGGCTATAAGCCCAGACGCCCGACATCACTTCAAATTGTGAAGGTACATGATCTTGAGGTCTGATTGAGCATCAAAGTTAGCAAGGATCCAGAGATCTTTAAACCGGACAACATTTTCCGAGAGCTTATTACTGACATAGAGTTGCAGGTCAGGACATGCTTACAACATGTTGATTATCTTTCTCATATAGTTTTCTATTTTCTTTTTAGTACACATATAAAAACAACGCCATTGATATGTACTGTAGTGTGCAGTATACCATTTGTAACTTGAAAGGGAGTGGTTGAACAGAACATTATACAATCTTGATAATTTTCCTTTTTCAACTATGAGGTCTGAGTGATGATAAATTGCTTCAGTTCGTAGACTAGGTGACAGTGTACATTTTATTCATTGAATTCTTAAGCACTTCAGCATTAGTTGCAGTTTTCTGGTTTCTTTTTTAATGGTCATGCTTTCAGGGAGAGGCGTTTTGGTGCCCGGGAGCATATGCTCCCGGTATTTTCGACAAAATTTAAAAAATAAAAAACTTTTCAAAAAATTACGAAAAAAATCACGCACGTACCTGAGAATGGTGCGCACCGTCTTGAAAAATTTCGCACCGAAATATCATCGTATGCACCCTGGGAAAAAATAACAAATTTCTGACAGCAAATGAGATCCGAAAATTTGAATCTGCTGTCAGACATTTGTCTTTTTTCCCCAGGGCGCATACGATGACATTTCGGTACGAAAATTTTCATGACGGTGCGCACCATGCTCAGGTACGTGCGTGATTTTTTTCGTGATTTTTTGAAAAGTTATTGATTTTCTAAATTTTGTCAAAAATACCTGGAGCATATGCTCCCGGGCACCAAAACGGATTTCCGATGCTTTCATTGATATCCTAATAATAGACAAGATTAATAGTACAGAGATGCATACACTTGCTACTGCATATGCTTTCGGCCTAACAATTCATTAATGTCTTTGGTTGTGGTATACCCCTTTTATATTAATGCTAATGTCCAATTTTTCAAACCTAAAATGAAGATTAACGTCTTGGTTCGTTGAATATGTTCCTGCTAATTAGCCTGCTATCGCTTGGTTTTTTCCACGCCACCGATAATTAGTACTAAGACATTGCGGAATCTGCTGCATTTACAATTTGGGTGAAATCTTTTTATGTACAGTGAAGTCGCCGTGAATCCTTCTGCAGCTTTGCTCCCTGCGCGATCGCTGCGGACTGGAGTGGCTGGCCGGATCAGCGGCTCCAGGTAATTCTGAAATCTATAAGAATGTCTCTGTAATCCGTCCTATGTGAGTTAAATCTGCCTTGAACACGCCTTGTGTTTTGCAGCACAAGGTGTACAGGAAGGGACATCTACGGTGCAAAACACCAACTCTGCATAACCGCCTGGTTGAAGGATAGCATATGAGAGCAGCACCTTCAATCTTCAATATTCAGGTTAGTACCAACACAACACACAACTGAGTACAGGAATCTATACTCAATAATCAAATTTAGTTCAAATGGGTGAGTCATGTAAGGGGTCCAAGAGACCATATCTCTTCAATTTAGGATTTATTGCTGCATATTCTAAATGCATGTTATTTTCATATTTGTCTATTTTGCTCAGAACCAGTCTATCGCATGTGGAGAATCAACCGGGCGAATCTTCTTCACGATCTACTGAGCGTGCCCATTTACGGACCTTACAAACTATTGTAATCCTCAGAGTCCTAGAGGTTAAAAACAGCATAGTGGAAAAGGATGGTATGCTCGGTTGTCTGATGAAAAGAAAAAGGAATATCTACAGAGGCAACGCATAGCCCGCCAGCAAAATAAGGATGCGAACCGGAGTGGTGTTCATATTGTCGACGTTTCTCAATCACAGGCTACCCCACTGAGCAGAGAAACCAGCAGACAAAATAGTGGTATGTACTCCTTATGGATCAATTTCATAATAATGGACTGCTGTAATATTTTCTCATGTCCACCTGCAGTGATATCGCACATGGAGAACCAATCGGGCACATATTCTTTGCACTCCGGTGAGCATGCCAAATGCACAATTGTAATGATCAGAGTAGTCAGGGTCAAAAACAAAAGAGTGGTCAAGGGTGGTATGCTCGATTGTCTGATGAGAAAAAAGCAGAGTATCTACAGAGGCAGCGTATGTGGAGGTGTCTCAGATATCCACGACATCCTTAACGAGTTCACAACATACCCCATTTAGCAACATAACCAACACAACAAATGGTACATACATCCCATTTGATTATTGTCTACAATACATTTTCTAATGGACTATCTTAATTGTTTCATGTGTGCCTAAAGGTAAATGTAAAAATGCAAGCACGATGAGTATTGATCAACAACAAAATAAGACTGCAACCCATAGTGTCTCATAGATCGGCAACTTCCCTACCGAATTCACAACGTGGACCATTTAGGAGATTAACCAACACACATACAAATGGTACATACACCCGATTTGATCCATGTACTAATAATGGTCTATGGCTTAGTCGTTCTATGTGTGCCCGCAGGAAACTGTGTGGATGCAAACATATTTCTCCAATTGTACAAGATTTGGTCAACCGTATTGGGATAGATTTTTTTCTTTAAATTTACATCTCATGTATTTTAATTTACCTTGACCTTTTATTTATCATGAGGATTCTGTTATAATTTTTATTCACTTTGATAATAAAGATTATTGATATTCCTTGATTTATTAATACTATATATTTATTACTATTATTTCACGTGTATTACACGTGCATGTTTACTAGTTAGAAAAAAAAAGAGAGGTTATGTTGGATGCCTCCTTGTCTCGTGGCGTGCGCGTGAGTCTGCATAAGCACAGAAATGACGAACATGTGTTACTAGAGAAGAAAAAGATGGATAGATATAGAAAGAAATAACGAAAATTCTCGGTCAAACGGAGATAACAATAATCGGCATATGCTTGAGCATGAACGAACTGGTACACGCGCGTTGACCAGAAAATGCCATCGACATTGAACGATCGAACCATCCAAGAACCAGCGTACGTAGGTCGTAATAACTCATAAAAGCTCGAATCACTCACCAACCCAATACTACAAGACCAATTTGCCTTCTTCTTTGCAAGACCAAAATCAATGTTACCAATCCCACCCAGCACGAACATGTTCAGCTCCAGCAATGCAATGTAAAAGTTTCGTAGAACAAACAAATGAGATTCACAAGTTTGACTCACAGAGGAGCAGCTAGACACTCCGGCAGTACTGTCGGCTGTATGAATCCAGAAATTCAGAGATAAATTCATGTCAATGTCGGCACGGATGGCAGGGACCCTCTATGATACTATAAGATCACATCATGCAAGCCATGTGATGCTTCAATAGCCCTGTTGGTTGTTAACTACACCGTCATGTGGCCGCCTTTGCCTCTGTCGCGCGCAAGCAATCATGGACTGGAAGTGGATCAACCCTTTCCTTGTCTTGTGCAGTGAAGCACACGCACGCTCCTACAATCCCCACCGATTCTTCCTGTTTCTGCAGTGAAGAGAGGTTTCAGCGAACTGAAATGCCAAGACTAGGATCAATGTCTCGTGCTAGACAGCGCATGTTCTACCCGACCAACCCTAAGAGTAGACCTACTCTTCCGTTGCAGGTTTACTTGGTAGAATTTGTATTAGTCAAACTTTTTGACCATCTGTAAATAAGAAATTACTAGCATTCAGAATATCAATTTGATATTGATGAATTTATCATAAACATGTACTTTCGTAGTATTATACGAAAGCCCATGTGCTTGCACACATGACCTGATAACGGCCAAAGTAGCATTTGGACTATGTCAATGCTCAAAACCACTTAACATTTCTTGATCATGTGTATACGACACTACCAAGTTAGGACTACGAAATTCACCATAGCTTCCACAGCAATCCTGTATTCATCAGTTCATGTGCATCCCCCACAGCACAAGGGGACCAATTCCAAAACCGTCACACAGGTCACGAATCACACCGCCAACTTCTCATGCCATAGCACACATAACCATATGATTTCCCTAATCAAACCTCCCAATTGTTTACGGTTGCAACTCCCAGGCAGACATACTCCATACATGCAACGGTACAGCACCAACACCTCACACACTCACATGCAAAGCAATCATCAAGAGACCGATGGATCACCGACCGATCCAAAACCCAGAGAGAAAAAATATTGCACCACATCAAGAACATACCAGATCTCAGCAGCGGCTGCAGCCCATGGATCTGAATCGAGAAAACTAAGCTAACCTGACATGTATAGGCGACCGTAGAGCAGAGTACAAACCCGTAGTGGTAACTAGTAGTATATCACTCCAGTATATAAACACTCTCACATCCATCCACCACGCCTCCAAACTTTACACCGACGAACGAACCGCATCACCGTTGCTTCTTCTTCGCCTTGGCGCGTCCTCCTCGGCGAGCTGCCGAGCCGGCGGAGCCTTTGCCGGAGCCGGAGAAGATGGAGCAGAGGATGCAGCCGGACACCCTGGGCGAAGGCGGGTCGACGTCCGGGGCCACGTCCTTGGTCCGGAACACCTGCGGATCGCGCTCCTCCTCCTTCTCGCCGTGCTTCTTCTCCTTCTTCTGCTGCTGCTTCTTGTCGTCTGCCCCACCGCCGGCACGGCGTGACAGCAAGCCGAGGCCACCAGCGCTCCGGGAACGCCGCAGGTCCGGCTGGGGATCACCCTCCGTGCCGCCGCCCTCGACGGCCTTCGCCTCGGCCTCCTCGGTCAGGAACCGCTCGTCCCAGACCATGCCCGACGAGCCGGACCTTCTGAAAGTCGACGACGATCTCTGTAACCCCTCCATCTGTGTACCAATCAAACCCACCTCTCCTCTCTGCCAAAGGAACGAGCTTTATCTGCAAGATATGGAGAACACAGGAGGGAAGAAGGGCAAGCTGAAGGGTGTATGTATGTATGTATGTGCCTTATGTATGTATGTGCCTCTTGAGGTGGTTGCTCTGCCCTCGCGGGCTTCCTGTGTGTATATATGTGAACGGAAAGAGACGGCCATTAACGTAGAGACAGAAGAGCAGTCACCAGCCGGTGCTACCAGGCCCTGTCTCGCAATAACTAATTAACCAACTTGTGCAGGGATTAAGTCTACGGTGCAGGTAAAAACAGTGCTACAGGAACTGTCATGATAAACTATGTAATAGTTTTCTATTTTGATCCACATGCCCCCTGGTTTTACTTTTCCATCACACAAGCATGTGGAAGATAGAGGATCCAGCTGGTCCAACTAAACATCACCCAACCCAACCCACTACAGAGCCAAGACAATTCACAGAGAGCGACCCAGCACAAACCCATGATGTGAAGTGCCGGTAATATGTGTCAATATAGCAGGATCCAGGAAAAGATTTAAGATGAGTGCATGCATGATACGCGTCGGCGTGAAAATGATATAACATAAATGATCCAATTGGGTAGTAGGAATCTTACCTTTCAGATGAAGAATGGCTACCAGAATTCGGTTACTGAAGAAACAGTAGGTCTGAATAAGATGTCCGGAGTCCGGAGGGGCCAAGAGAAAGCAAGCAAAGGCAAATGGCAATTGTATTCGGTTCTAGTCAGCATCAGCAAACAACCAATCATCATTACGCAGGCCGCAGGGTAGTGTGGAAAGGGGCCTGAAGATTGTCACTAAAGAGATGTGTGCAATCACTAGCTAGACATATGTACAATCACTACCCAAATCATTCAAAAAAAAGTGATAAAAACTTCCAACAGTTTTCTCCAAATTTCTTTCTCCTCTCTGCCTCTCTATCCCCTCATGTCTTTCTCTCTCGCAGTATTTCTCTTTCTCTATCACACTAACTCCAGATCCTTCCTCCTTTCCATCCTCATTATCTTCATTGTATCAGGGAAAAAGACGCATTATCCCCAGTTGTTACCTCCCCCTTCTTTCTCTTTTCGCACGATTTTCTTCTGATGAGTCATAAGCTACTCGATTTCTCCAGATGCCCCTAACCCCACACAACATGTGGTGTGTACTCGTTGATAACAAGCACACCTGCTATGAATGGTGAAAACTCAAGAACAAAATTCATCAGAGTTGCAAAGATTAAGACATAAAAAAAATAGTCTTATAGACGTGTCAAGACGTGTGCTCTGTAGATACACCTAGTCGTATGTTCAAATACTTCACACTGATAACCAGTGAAGAGTGACAACAGCTGAGCTAACTCATCAGTCCAAAAACCTTACACTGGAGACATCAACACCTTCTGATTACAGTAGGTGCAAAGATTCATAGACACAATCTAGCTGATACATTATTACAAGAGGCCTACCAAGACTGTAGACATTCAGGTAAAAATGGGAAAATCAAATACTTCATACTGCTAATGCACAGGTCTTAGCTACACTGCCACAAATTCTCCAAACATGTGAAATTAAATATCAGACAACTTCATCTTAAAGAGCTACACTGAAATACCTAATACTGTTGGAAATCTTGCATCAAATGCATAAAATAACGAAAATAAATGCTCGTCACATGCCCCACCTAAACCAAACCAGGACAAGGATCATGTGGAACACCATGCTTCCACACCAGAAAATTCCTCTTAACAAGAAAGTGATAGGACCCATGATCTACCATAGGGAAAACTGAGATCTGGTCAACTGACCATAGAAAAACTGCTACGGAAATCAATAGTCAAAACAGTGGTCCATAGTGAAGCCAATAAAAATGTCAAGATGGCAGTTAGGAGTTGTACCTGTCACATTGGCCGGTGTCAGAGCATAATTATAATATAAATGATATGCCATGTTGGTTTTGTGACACTGGCTGCACTTCACAGTTCGAATTTACATTCTACGTAGTCCAGACTAGAAACAGAACACTGTAACACAAGCTTATCTGAAGTTATCAACTAGCTACCGTCTCAGGTCTCTTGTATGCGGCATGTCGGTCTGGTACGCCATCCTGCTCCCTCCTATCCTCAAACCACTTAATAATGGTTTTTCGTGGAAGACTTGTAACTTGAACTATGCTGCTAACCATGGTATTCTGTTATAAATGCAACACCAAAGTAAGTGATGATACATTACAAAAAGTAAGCTAAAAAAAATCTAGCAATAGCAAAAACACAGTGAATGTACTTCAGTAATGTAACTGATGGTCTCCATGTAAAAATTACTTACAGTGGGGCGTTTGGATTTGACGTATACTTTTTCTAGTGTCGCCAGTTGCACCTTTTTCAACCTTTTCTGCGCAGACCATTCGTTGCTCATGACATGAATCGGAAGGTCCATCTGAGGCTCAGTTTCAGTGACATCAATCTCATCAACTACGTCCTCATCAGCTACTGGAGAAGGCTCTATTTTTTTGACCTCAGGTTTAGAAGGCGCTTCATTAGGCAAAGAATCAGACATGAGCAGAAGTTTTGGAGGTGGATTGCGGAGCAATTCAATTACCAAACCCCTATCCAGGCCAAGCTCCCCTGCAAGATTCTTCATCTGCAAGAAAATCAATTCATAAAAGGCAAAGGAAAAATATCAGTTTTGAATTATGTATTTACGTCAAAAAGCAATTCATGCCGATTTAAGAGGTGAAAGTTGAAACAGAACTCAAGTGGATTTTTATATGCTTACACTAGTTTTACGTCGACCTATTTTCAGTGCGCGAGCCAATCTCTTGAGTTGCCAGTTTTTTAACTCTGGCTGTTGAACTGCTTCTGTTACCTCATCAGTACCATCAACTTTGGAGCTTGATAGCAAATCCACTGCAGGTTCATCAGCACCTTCGACCTCTCCAATGGCTTCTGCCAATACCTGTTCAAACCTGGCCATATCTTCCTCTGATATTTCATCGTCATCATCATCCTCGACAGATAAATCGTCGTTCTTCAAATCTTCTGCCAGGTGCTTGAAAAGTGCTTCCAACCCACCCTCGCCGTCATCGTCATCACCGTCATCAGTGTCATCCTCTTCTAGCACTACCTCGTTCTGAATTTTATGCTGAAATACAGAAGCTTTTGTCAACAAGCATTTCAGTCACAGCTTATGGCCACATAACTGGTTCACACACAGCCTGTACATCAATATGCCACAACAATTACACAGAGCAAACACATATAATCTTTAAAATAAACCCAGCATATTGTTCATTCAGATCCCTAGAGGTTCGGGTACATACACTTCACCAATCAACCGAAATCTTCCCTTCGATGAACACGAACAAGGTCACCAGACAGCTTCAGGTTTTACATGAACAGGGTGTCACCAATTGCCGACAGGTACCACCAACTAAAACTGTATTCGCGTACCTACCTACTCCTAACCTAATCCTTCCTACCATATACTAAGCATACGCATACAGGACGCACTAAAACAGCGGGGAGAGGGAGCTGCTTGTAGGGTAAAGTACCTTGTACTTGGAAGGCCGGCGAAGGGCGCAGACGACGCCCCGCGAAGAGAGGAAGAGGCGCAGGCGGTTCCGGAGAAATGGAACGGGGTCTGGAGATCCCAGGGCGCGAGCCCTTGGAGCGGCGGCCATGGCCGCGGCGAGCGGCACCACCGTCGTCGCCATTTCCACGAGCTCGTTTCGGATATTTCGCCGCCTTCTCTCTCTTCTAACCCTGTCTCCGTGGGTTTATCGCTGAAGCCAACTGGGCCTTCCAGAGTAGGCTGGGCTGGATCATCGTATTCATAGTGAGCCTTCAGCCATAGTAAGCCCGCTCCAGAGCTCATACCTCAAGCTCTTTGCGGGACGGCCTATAAGAAAAAGCTACGGAGTAGATGGGGCAGTCACAGTCCAGGCCCATTTGGTACAGCTAGCTTGTGATTTTCGTGTTTTGTTACAGTAGTTCATAAATAAGGAAATATACTTTGTGGTTTTTTAATATAAAAAGTATTTGCATTAGAATAAGAATATTTTTTTTTACATTTTTTCCGCAATCCATGTAAGAGTTCATGTATGTTAAATACAATGTTCTTGTATGTGAATGTTTATATTACTTTTTAAATTTTGTTTTGATCCACAATTTTTCTCTTGTGCAAGACTTTTTACGATGGACATTCATATTTTAAAAACAATATCTTCACTCTAATTCTAAATATTTTAATTATAACAAATATTATATTTGTAATCCTTCTTTATACATGTTTTATACTTTTTAATTCGTTGTACTTCTATTTTTATGAAATATAAATGTTCTAAATGAAAAGGAAATAAAATATGTTCTTCCATACATGCTGCTTTTTACCAAAAATAATGGAAAATTTACTAATGAAATAAAAGGTTGATTAGTCCAAAGTTGTTTTCTTCATATTTTTATTAGCAAAATAAAGAGTTCAAATAAACAAAAGGAAGTGCAAAAAGGCAAACAACAAACGACTACATGCTAAGCAAAAGATAACATAAAAGTAAGTCAAACGAGAAAAATGTAAAAGGGAGGAAACTAAGAAAATAATTGATTTTTTTGAATGGGAAAAGTAAGTGTGCAAACAAAATAAATACCAAAGTTAAAATTGAGCCGCCCAAAAGTATTAGTGAGATGCGCGGCCTCCTTCTTTCCCGAAATGAGCGAAGATTAAGATTCTTAAGACGACTTAGTTTTGACTAAAGAGACCGAGGCCGAGGATGTAGATTGAAAATCCCTTGAGTTTGGGTCTAGACTGAACAATTGCCCCATATCTCTCACATATCTCCTCACAATTTAACCATTTTCAAAATCCTTGCAAAACCATGATCACCCTACGTTTAATATATACACATGCAAGTTTTTTTTAGAAGATGATTTTTTTAAACAGGTGAAATATTTGTCCCCTCATATATTAAAGGCGTGTTTGGTTAGGTTTATTATTTGTTTTCGCTTTTGTGGCTTATAAGCCACAAAATCACCTAGATAAATGCTTTTGGCTTTTGGTTATACAATCATGCAACATTATCAATTAAAAAGCCAAAGCGAATGCACTTATTTAGGTTTTCTTTGTAGCTTATTAGTCAAAGTCAAAATAAGCCAAACCAAACAACCCCTAAGAAGAAGATAACCGACAAGTCGGTAAGGTAAACTGATCGAAAGTTGATAAAACACTACGCCACACTGGTCCCGAGACCGCTCACCACAGCCTGCAACTCTTCCACCCTACCCTTCAAACCAACAATTAATTTCCGAAGCTGACACTCCTATTTCCACCCAATCCTACGGGCGTACACACGCCTAGCGGAAGGCGAAACTGGAAAGCAACACAAGCCAAAACCAACATACAAAGCTCAACCGACGAAAGAGGTGAAGGGGCTCCTTGATAATGTTGCTTAGGAGGGAAGAAATGATCGAGAACGTCATTCTACATTGACCGAGATCGATGCAAGGCTTTCACTCAGAGCTCACCAAACATGTAGTCGATGCGAAATGTCCACCTAAGTTGCACCATAACTATGTCACGTAGGTGTCTCTCTAGCCGGTGGTAACATCAAAGATGATGCACAAAGAGGCATGCGACCTATAAGCCGCCATCGTCGCTCAATTATCCATCCGAGGATTTGAGGTTTTCCTCGTAGTTTCCCTGGACGGAGGAGCGAGCACACCGCCTCAATAATGTTGTTAAGAAGGATGCGAGCCCTACAACGTAGCCTGTCGCATACCCCAGACCCCAGTGACCAGGGGCACTGTATTCACCCGATATCACGTTTCGACCCACCCGCTGCACCTGTGAAGACCAACTAGACCACCATCAAAGCTAAGCACATATACCAAGAACCCCATGTTCCCGATGATCTGCGACGCCACCACCAAACCTAGGCATCGGGCCCCAAACCCTTCTCACGTCGGGGTGCCCCTAGCCTGTCGCCACAAGAAATGCCATTAGGGGCTGTCGCCATGCATGTAGTCGCACGTTAAACCACAAACTAACGAGCACCCAGCCACCCACTATGGTTTTCCACATATTGCCACTGGAGCCGCCAGATCTGGGCGGCAAGCCTTCGACGTCCCCTCCAAGCAGTTGGCACAGATCTGGCCAGAAGTTCAGGACGACGTTGACTCCGCCTAGCCACACCACCCCCACTGCCGCAAACCACCGTCGTCTCCACCTTGACGGAGCCGACGACGCCGAGCCTAGAGCGAGCTGGTGACGAACAATAAAATTAGGGGCGGGGGAGCGCGTTGCTACTCATCGATGTGACTTAGGGTTTAGTTGGCCAACACCGACAAAGAAGATGGTGTTGGTGGCGGAGGAGGGTTTAGAGGGATAGCTAGACAACATCGACCGGCAGAGGTGATGGCGAGAAGGAGGGGGCAATGACGATGCGACCACCGACCATGTCCATATGTTGTAACGTGTTCTGCACCTATGTTGTCGTTCGACGCCATCCAGGGAACTAAGACATGGCCTGGCCAAAGTCGATCAGATCATAGAAAATTGCCAACAGCTTTGGTAGCTGGAGGACTGGAGGTGGCGTCATGGACTCGTGGTGGAGGGAGGCGTACCAAACCAGTCAAAATCTTGTTCCAAGTTCCAACCACAACGCAAGCAAAGCACAAACCCGCCCGCCTAACGCCGACCGACACGGCACCACCACAACACCGCGTCACAGCGCGCGTTCGTGGCAGGCAACCCCCCCCTGTGCCGGCGGCCGCCCACCGCGTAGTCCATCTAGCTCCTAGGAAGGATCCCGTCGGGCAGGCCGCGCGGGCGGAGGCGGATCGATGCGGCGCTCGTCGAGCGGGGCCCGCGTGTCGGAGGGCGGCGACGCGGCCTCGTCCTCGTCCTCGGCGGGCCACAGCGGCGACGACGGCGCGCTGCCGACGTTCGACCCGCAGTCGGCGGCGGGGCGGCGGGAGGCCGCGCGGACGCGGGCGCTCGGGCGCTTCGTGCACTGCATCCCGCTGCTGCTGTTCTTCTGCGCCCTCGTGCTCTGGCTCTCCATCTCCCCGGTTCACCTCGGTAAGAAGAAAAGAATCCTGCCAGCTCGCCCCCTCTTCTCGATCCCGATCCGGTCGCCACCTTCGTCGCGATGCGCCTGTTCGTGAGAGCAGCCCTCGGACTCCCGCGCGTTTCCCTGGGGAAATCGACGATAACTATAGAAATTCGACGCCGACGCCGAGTGTTGCAATCTGCAAGTTCGTAACGCGTCTAAACCGGTGGATAGTGATGTACTACAGATCAATCCCAGCGCGTTTGAACCCTTCAGATCTGCTGTTTTCTTTCTCGACCGAATCACAAGATGGCAATTTTTTCCAGGGTAGCGCATGAGCTACTGAGCTAAATGTTGTTGGTAAGAAACGCTTTAGGAGGCCGAGTCTTCTACTAGTAGCACCTAATAAGAGTAGTAACACATCCAGAAATGAACGTTGTCTTTACCATAATCCTGCAAAGCTTTTGCAGACAAAGACCATGCCCTAATTAGTTGGCAGTACATAACAGGGGGAAATATTGTGCCACACCATCCCATCGCAGAATTTCCTGGATTCAGGCCACTACCAGTCCTCCTCCTTGCAGAAGGCAAGCTGTCCTGTTTCCGGCATCCAGCCGCCAAACTTTGTTCTTGTGGTTACTGAAACTGTTTGATGCTCCCCTTAGGGCTTGTTTGGTAACTGCAATCCCGGGGGGATTCCGGCCTTTTCCCGGGGTGAATTTTCCCCTAGTCCGGAGGTCGGGAATAAAATCACGAGGTTTTACACCTGTTTTTTCAGATTCCCGGCCGGGATTATTTTCCCGGGGCTGTTTAACCCAGACAGCCAAACAAGCCCTTAGGATGTGTGAGGTTCCACTTGTCTGCATCTACTTTACAGAGGAAGAAATGTAGTTCCTACCTCCCTGTTGGTGGAGTGCATCAGCCTACCAGGGGATGTTTGAATGCACTTGCTCTTAGAGCAATCTTGTTTCAGTGCAAAACTGTATTTCGTAATTGTTAATCACCACTCGACGAGCCAATTTTAAGAGAAATCTTTGTTGTTTTCAGTGGCTTCCGGAATCTGCCTCCAGCTCTATGTACTTTGCAATGGGCCAGATCATCAATTGGCTTAGCTGTAAATGTGCAACGGAGTTGGTTGAAAAGATGTGATCCCATCCATGTGCTCAACATCGATGTGCTCAACTTTTCTGGAATTTCACTGTCTTCCAACTTCTGTCATGCATTTTATTGACCCTAAGTCCCTGATAGATAATATGCTGCTTTGATCACTCATCCAACAATGGAGTTATAAGTTCGATAGTATATTATGTATCTGCATAATATTTTGTCTTTGTTATACCCCCAAGATGGTTTCTGATCAGAATTTTGCTGCTGTATACAGACTGATAATAGGAGGATATAGCAAGTGGATCTAAAATCTGGTTTCCATGGAGTTCGCAGGAGGTACAATGAAGTAAGTAGACCAGGAATGATCAGGTAGTACACCTACTAGGTGGCTATTTTTGGATATTCTTTTCACTCCAGATTGGAGTTGGTGTGATTTGATCCACCAATACAATTTGTATACACAATACGGAGTATGTATTCTTTTCCAACAGTAAACATGTACAGTATATATACCACAAATATTGTTTATCCAAATTATTTGAAGTAAATGGTTTGTCCTAAGTCAAACTTCTCTAAGTTTGATGGGGTTTATACAAAAGTATGTCATATCTACAACGTCAAATCTATATAGTATAAAACTACATTGCATGATGAATCTAATAAAAGGAATAGTATATAATTTTTGGAGGATTGGATTCTATAGGAATTTTTCCTATAGAGATTTTTTGATTCATAGGATCATTTTTCATAGGAATTAATCGCATAGGAAATTTTCCTATAGAAGTAGTGCAAATCCTATAGGAAAAAAGAAATGAGGTTTAACCTCATGGAAAGTTCGTTCACCACAATCAAAGGGAATCCCTCTTCCCATAGAATTCAATTAGACATGCCATCCCAATCATAGATTTCCTATTTAAGTATTTCTACAAATTTCCTATCCTATGAATCAAAGGAGCCCTAAACTGGTGCTTGTAGATGTTGATATATTTTAGAACTTCCATTTATTTGGAATGGAGGGAGTGAGTATGATGTTTTCACAGAAACACATGCGAGAAACAAGTGTGTGTATGGTATCTAGCTCAACCAAATCACCATTTTCCCTGTCAGCAATACTATTGTGCGCAGTGCATCTTCATGGGCTGCTATCTGTTTTCTACGTGTCCCCAAGTGTCCCCTGGAATACGTCGGTAGGTGACCAGCTGAGTTTGCATCCAGAAACGGGCAGGGTACTTCCATAGCTTGTATGTTTATCATCGGAAATCCATTTCGGGTCATGGGTGCATCTGCACCCATGACCCAAAAAACTCATTTTCCAAATGTCAAAAAATTCCAAAAACAATTATGTAGATAGTTCAACATATTTCATGGGTACACAAAAAAATCCGCGGTGAAAAGACATTTTGTGCGACCTGTGCAAAAAAGACAAATCCAGATTGCTACGAAAGACTTTTGTACGAGACATGGTTTTGTCTTTTTTACACAGGTCACACAAAATGTCTTTTCACAGCGAAATTTTTTGTGCTAGCACTAAAAATGTTGATGCATATCCGAATTTTTTTTCAGAATTTTTTGACACATTAAAAAAAAACTAAAAATATTTTACCTAGTGGGTGCATCTGCACCCACGAGCCAAAACGCCGCCTCCGTTTATCATGCGATTCTTTATTTCTTCACAGCTTCCCTTGTGCCTGGCCAAGGTTTCGTTCACTTGGTCAGTTCCCAAGGATCCTTTAGACATATACTCAATGAGGATACAGTACAAAACAAACATCATGCATGTGGTGCAAAGATTCACCTTCACAGCAAAATACAAAATCAAGAGGTTTGTGTAATGTTCCTGCTATCTCGTCGTCTTCTCCTATGGATGAGATAATAACTAATAAGAACATTTTCTTTTCTTGGCCATGACAATCCCATGCTATCAGAGCTGCAGTCGGTCTTGTAAAGCGTGACATTATCACCAGAAGCGATCGTGTCGATGCTAGTCAACAACCAAACAAATCACAATGCTGCAGCATGTCAAATAGCACCGAAAGTTAGTTGACGAGGAAGGAAGAAGCCGTGAACATCGCACACATGGGCAATATACTATAGTGTTGTTGCCTTCTTCTCCCATAAAGAACCGTGCCTTCGGATGACATCACAATATGGTGCAAACTCCGCGACATCAATCGTTTGCCTATATAACTTGTTCCTAGGACACCTAGTTCAGTATTAAAGAAAGTTATGAAATGTTCTGAAAAACAGCAACATTTATGTTAAAATGTCATGCCATCCATGTCTCTGATTTGTAGACCCAACTTGGCACACAACTTAAATACTAAGATAAGAATCCACTTGTAAATGGGCTAACAATATACCATTCAGCTTATATTTTAGTTTGACATTATTTCACAGTCTATTTTGTCTTTTCAGTTCATCAAGCTATATCGGAATCAAATTTAGATTTAAAGTTTTGGTGCATTCATAGATGGCAAAAAGTTATCAGTTTGCACGCATCATAAAACCACATCCAAGCATTTGCACGGTGCAGATTACGTCGCGTGCGGGAGCAGCACAGGGGAACGTCTGTTCGATATAGGTAATAAAAAAGCCACAGATTAACAGTGGCAGACTGGCAGATGTCACTCTTGGATTTGTTTTCTCAAATCTACAAAAGTATTTGGTGAATTTTTTTGTTTTTGTTTTGGTCTGGACTATATATTAGGCCGCCCTGATGCATCCACACGAGTACACGACCACACGGAAGCAGTAAGCTTATTCTTTTTGAAGGCACCGCAGTGAGCTCGTGATTTATCGTCAATGGCGGCCTTTGTGAAGATCGCTATGGAGTGCCTCCATGATCCACTGATCTGGCTGATCCTCGCATCGCTGTCCTACGTCATCTTCCAGATGCGACGGCTTGGCCGCCCGCCGTTTCCTCCAGGTCCGAAGCCGTTGCCGATCATCGGCAACATTTCGCTGGTGGACCAGCTGACCCACCGCGGTCTAGGGGCACTAGCGAAGCAGTACGGCGGGCTACTGCACCTCCGCCTCGGCTGGCTCCACGTCTTCGCGGTCTCCACGCCGGCGTACGCGCGGGAGGTGCTGCACGGCCAGGACGGCGCCTTCTCGAACCGCCCAGCTACCATCGCCGTCCAGTACCTCACCTACGGCCGCTCCGACATGGCGTTCGCGCACAACGGCGCCTACTGGCGCCAGATGCGCAAGCTCTGCGTCACCAAGATGTTCAGCCGCCGCCGCGCCGAGACGTGGCTCGCCGTGCGCGACGGGTACGGGGCGCTGGCACGGGCCGTCAGCAAGCGCAGCGGCGAGGCCGTGAACCTCGGCGAGCTCATCTTCAACCTCACCGTCAGCGTCATCTTCCGCGCGGCATTCAGCTCCCGTGACGATGAAGGGCTGGACGAGTTCGTCCACATCCTCAAGGAGTTCTCCAGTCTCATGGGGTTGTTCCACACCGGCGACTTCTTTCCGTGGCTCGGCTGGGTCGGTCGGCGTGGCTTCGACCGCCGCCTCCGCACGGCGCGCGGCGCTCTCGACAGGTTTATCGACAAGATCGTCGACGAGCACGTGAGGAGGGGCAAGAACGCCGCCGACGCCGACGCCGACTTGGTAGACGGCCTGCTCGCCTTCCTCGCCGAGGCTGACCCGGCAAGCGGGAAGCATAGAGAGGACGCCATCCGCTTCACCCGCCACAACGTCAAGGCCATGATTATGGTAAGTCACTATATATAATTATGATTATGAAGTCAAACAAACAAACAAACGATTTCCACATAGTATGTGTGACGTCTATCTGCATCTATGGATGGTGGACGCAGGACATGTTGTTCGGCGGACCAGAGACGGTAGGATCCACGACCGAGTGGGCGATGGCGGAGTTGATGCGTAGCCCATCCGACCTACGACGGCTGCAGCAGGAGCTCGCCGACGTGGTGGGGCTCGACCGCACGGTGGAGGAACCAGATCTCGACAAGCTCCCCTTCCTCAAGTGCGTCGTCAAGGAGGCGCTGCGCATGCACCCGCCCATCCCAGTGCTCCTCCACGAGGCCGCCAAAGACTGCGTCGTCGGCGGCTACCGGGTGCCCCGAGGCTCCCGCGTCTTGGTCAATGCCTGGGCAATCAACCGCGACGGCGAGGCCTGGAAGGACGCCGACACGTTCCGGCCGTCGCGGTTCATGTCCGACGAGGGGGAGGCCGCCGAGCTGGACTTCAAGGGCGGCTGCTACGAGTTCATACCGTTCGGGTCCGGCCGGCGCTCGTGCCCGGCGCAGGGGCTTGGCCAGCACGCGGTGGAGTTCGCCGTGGCGCAGCTCGCCCACGGGTTCATCTGGGAACTGCCCGACGGCGTGAAGCCGGCGGAGCTCGACATGAGCGACGTCTTCGGCCTAACCACGCCGCGCGCTACGCGGCTCTACGCCGTGCCCACGCCCCGGCTTACCTGCCCCCTGTGATTATTGCACCAGCGCTTGCTCACTGAGACATATCGTACATACACCTAGTAACAGTTGGTCCGGTTACTCCAGTGTGTAAGTAACTATTAACATGATGTATCCAGCCAATATGTAACCCTACTTCTACTTGGTTTGTTTCGGGCTTGCATCTCGACCAGGGATCCTTATATATCAATAACGGATTTGCTAATCCTCAGCCGCCTGATTTTTTCTTATGTCTCAGTCACCTATAAAAAAATGTGCATGAGTTGTACTTTTTTGAGAGAAATGTACAATTGCACTTTTCTAGGAGAAATGTGCAATTGTACTTTTCTGGGAGAAATGTGCAATTGCACTTTTCTGCCAAGTGCAATTCGTTTTAGTTGCACTTTTTTTAGGTGATTTAGATTTAAGAAATTCTCAGGCGCCTGATTTTTTTTTATGTCTCAGTCACCCACAAAAATGTGCATGAGTTGCACTTTTCTGGGAGAAATATGCAATTGCATTTTTCTGCCAGAAATGTGCAACTCGTTCGAGTTGCACTTTTTTTTTGAACTGCAGTTGCACTTTTCTAGGTGATTGAGACTTAACAAATTCTCGGTCAACTGAGACATAGGCAAACCCTATCAATAAAGAACTGTAAAATTTTGTTTGAAGCGTTTCTACTCGGTGAACAATACCGAGCCGCGTGGTCTTTATTTATATCGGGGGGCATTGCGGCTCAAGCAATTACAATAGGACACAGGAGAGGAGTCCTAGTCGGTTTCATAACACAACCAACTAGGTTTACAAAACTTACGTCTAATACCCTCCCTTAATCAGAACTTGGCCAAGTTGAGATTACGCTTGAACTCTTCAAAGGCACGAACTGGTAGTGGCTTTGTAAAACCATCGGCTACTTGATCTTTGGAAGAGATGAACTGAATATCCTGTTTCTTGTTGAAAACTCTCTCTCGAACAAAATGAAAATCTATCTCAATGTGTTTACCTCATGCATGAAAGATTGGATTTGCAGAAAGATATGTAGCTCCCAGGTTGTCACACCATAGACACGGAGGTTTTGGTGAAGAAACTTTGAGCTCTTGTAACAACGACTGAAGCCAAATTATTTCTACAGTAGCATTGGCAAGGGATTTGTATTCTGCTTCAGTGCGAGAACGAGACACAGTTGCCTGTTTCTTTGCACTCCCCGAGACAAGATTTGGTTCAAAGAAAAATAGCAAAACCACCAGTGGACCATCTATCATCAAGTCATCCTGCCCAGTCAGCATCTGAAAAGGCATTAATCAAAGTAGAAGGGGATTTGCTGAATGTCAACCCGGCACTTAAAGTACCTTTGACATAATGTAGGATACGTTTGGCGGCTGTCCAATGCAGTGTAGTTGGTGCATGAAGTTATTGATAGACCTTGTTGACTGCATATGATATATCAGGTCTCGTGAGAGTCAAATGTTGAAGTGCACCAACCATGCTGCGATAACTAGTGCTGTCTTCAAGTCCCAACAAGTCTCCCTCATGTGCTGTGATTTTCTCAGAAGAAGATAGCGGAGTTGGTGCGGCCTTGGAATGTGTCATGTTGACTCTTGCTAAAATATCGCGAGCATATTTTTCCTGATTGAGAACAAGACCATGCTGAACAATATGTAACTCGATCCCTAAAAAGAAATTGAGATCTCCAAGATCCTTTAATGCAAACTATTTGTGCAATACTGTAAGCAGAGTATCTGTTGCATCCTTTGAGGAACTGGCAACAATAATGTCATCATCGTAAATGAGCATATAGATAATAACAGTCGACTGGTGATAGATGAAAAGTGATGTATCCGATTTGGAAGCAACAAATCCAAGTCGTGTTCGCTGAGCAATCAGACGAGAATACCATGCTCGAGGTGCTTGCTTTAACCCATATAAAGCTTTGTCCAATTTGCATATGTAATTTGGCTTGTGTCTGTCTACATACCCAGGCGGTCGACGCATATAGACCTCCTCTTCCAGATGACCATGTAAGAACGCGTTCTTTACATCCAATTGTCGTAGACTCCAGCCTCTGGAAACAGCAACAGACAGAACAAGACGGATAGTAGCTATTTTAACAACTGGACTAAAAGTGTCCTCATAAACAATACCATAATGTTGTTTGAATCCATTAGCAACCAACCTTGCGTTGTATCGATCAATGGAGCCATCAGCCTTTCTTTTGATTCTGTAAACCCAACGGCAGTCAATGACATTTGTTTCATGCTGTGGAGGGGCAAGATGCCAAGTTTTATTTTTGATGAGAGCCATGTGTTCTTCATCCATGGCATTCTTCCAATCTTTTGCTTGCAAGAGCATCTTTGAGATTAATGGGCTCTTCAGTTGACGAGGAGAGACACCATCGAACAGTGCCATCGATGTACGTTTTGGGTCGCAATATTCCACGTGATGCACGTGTGACTGGCGGAGCAGCTACAGTAGGCTAAGGTGCAGAGGATCCCGGCTGAACATAATCAGCAGGGGATCCAACCTGGTCGCTGTCGGGTGGCGTAGCGGATCCGGTGGCGGAGTTGTGGCCTGGTGTAGCTGGAGAATTTGGCGCAGAAGATCCAGGCGGGGAGGGAGCACGCGGGCCGACCTTCCCGCCGAAGCCATGTGGCACGGAGACGTTCGCGCGCGAGTAGGAGAGCCGCGGCACGCCGTTGACGCAATAGTGCGCACAGACTCGTGATCCGAGGGAGAATCTGGCGCGTGATCCGAGGAAGATCGCGTCAGAGAATCAGCATCGCTGTCAGCGCCAAATTCTTCATCTTCTGTTATTTCACGTGTGTGACTAAGTTCACCGTTTTGACCCAAATTTTCACCTTTTTGCTCCAAATTTTGTCATGTTTCCTGCAGCAGCGGAACAACATCTCTTGCAGGTATATTAGTCAATGAAGAATCATTAGTATGTTCGACTCCATGCTCAGGGGAGTATAAAGAGGAGTCAAGAAGAAGAATTTCTCGACGAAGTAACGCATCGGCATTAGGATTAAGTTGATCAAAAGGAAAAATAGACTCATCAAAGACAACATCACGAGAGATATAGACTCGGCCGGTGGACACTTCAAGGCACTTAACCCCCTTATGCATAGGACTGTATCCTAAAAACACACATCGTGTGGAGCGAAAGGCTAATTTGTGTTTGTTGTATGGGCGAAGGTTGGGCCAACAGGCACATCCAAAAACTCGAAGAGACTTATAATCTGGAGATGTACCAAGAAGACGATGAACATGAGTATCATAGTCAATAACTTTGCTAGGAAGCATGTTGATTAAGTATGTGGCTGTGAGAAAGGCTTCATCCCAAAATTTAAGAGGCATAGAGGCGTTGGCAAGAAGTACAAGCCGTCATTTTTTTTGCACCATGAGCACTTAGAAAATCCAGTCTGTAGGGGTGAAATACGTACAACACAAAAAATAACCATCGAAGTCTTTTGGTTTCTAAAAAATAAGATATAACCAGTCTACGATAGTATAGATGGTGTTTATGACAAAAACACCATGCTTACTTCTAGAAAACCCACCGTAGAACTAGTAAAAGATACTCATACATTGCTTCTCTATGAAACAATATCAAACTGTGTAAACATATTGGCCGCATAGTATATTTCGTAAATGTGATACATGCGCCATGGCTTCAGCATGTCATTTCATATGCGTCGTCTCTCGCTTCATACCACGTGGCCGACCACGACACAGCACTCAACTTTGTTTCCCTTGTCACACGAGGTCGTCTCTTCTCCAGGCTTAGTGTCGAGATTGGACACATTATTGATACGTCTCCGACGTATCTATAATTTTTGATGTTCCATGCTTGATTATATATCAGTGCCACATGTTTTTATAATGTGTTTATATCATTTTGGCGTGATTTATGGAACTAACCTATTAACAAGATGCCCAGTGCCAGTTCCTGTTTTCTGCTGTCTTTTTGTTTCAGAAAAGTTGTTTTGTGAAGTTTCTCGGAATGCGCTAAAAATTTACGGGAATTATTTCCAAGCAAAAAAAAGTCCGGAGCCTGAAGGTCACCTGCAGACGGGATCCACAGCCACTAGACGACCCCAAGGCGCGGCCCAGGGGCTGGCCGCGGCTGGGTCGCATCTGGTGCCCTCCGGCACCGTCTCGAGTTGCCCCTTCGCCTATAAAATCGTTTTCGACCCGAAAACCCTAAGTACCCGATCATATTTTTCAGAAGACGTCCGAGGCCCCCGCCATCGCCAACCCTAGTTCGGGAGGGTTCTGCAGCTCTTGCCGGCACCCTGCCGGAGAGGGGAATCGATACCGGAGGCTTCTACATCACCATGTCTGCCTCCGGAGTGATGCGTGAGTAGTCCACCACCGGACTACGGGTCCATAGCAGTAGCTAGATGGTTGTCTCTCGTCCTTGTACTCCATTGCTTAGATCTTGTGAGCTGCCTATCATGATCAAGATCATATTATCTGTAACTGCTACATGATTGTGTTTGCATGGATCCGATTAATTGTGGAAATCATTAATTTTGTTCATCTATGTGTTATGTTTTATCTATGATCTTGCATGCTCTCCGATGCTAGTGGATGCTTTGGCCAAGTAATTATTAGTGTTGTATGAGGGAGTATTTATGCTAGATTCATGCATCTTTTTGTCTGAGCTTGGGTTGACAGAAATGATCAAGACTAAATATGTCCGTGTCGGACGTTTGGTTTCTTATATCTTTTTCGAACTAGGGTTTATAGGGGGGTATTACATGTATATATAGGACTAGGGAGGAGTCCTTGCACAACACGACTTGCCGTCGTGCTTAAACCCAACATATGTGTTGTTCTTGGAGCGTCAGTTTGTTTTTACTTTCAGTTTTTTTGTGTTTTATTCTCTGGTCTTTACAATAAATTGGATCCATGCATGCTTGTTTGGGAGAGAGACACGCTCCACTTTTTCGTATACACTCATGTTCTTCACTTATATGTGTTGAGTGTTTAGCTTTTGTTATTTTTGCTTCTAGCTCTTGTTTTCAAGTATCTCTTGCTCAGAGCTATTAGCTTTTGTAGTTAGGAAGTATTGCCCTTGTTGTTTCACCCTTTTAGTTTTGTTTCAAATAAGTTGATTGGTGTTTGGTTGAATGGAAATTATCATGTAGGAAGTGTGAAAAGTGCTGCTTAATCTTGTAGACCATTGTCTTGAATCTTTGATACTTGTCAATTGTTTAGAGATAAGAAGTAGATTAATGCTTAAACTTGTGGATCAGCTAGTAAGAATAGATTAGTAAAGAACTGCCGTAAAGATTTAAAATTATGGTGCTTGTCCTACTTGGTACATCTCAAAGTCTAGATATTCTTTTTGCAAAGAGTTGGTTTGGCTAACAAGGTAGATGGTGTGAAGTCTAGTGGTTATGCATGCTGTATATCTGTAGTCATTCATTGAACCAAGTTGATGTTATGTGTTTGCTTGATATCCTGCTAAGCCAAAAAATTCCGTACTGAGAGAGAATACTTCTCGTGCATCCAACTCCCTGAGCCAAATATCTTTGCCATTTGTGTCCACCATACCTACCTACATGTGGTATTTCCTTGCCACTCCAAGTAAATTTTTCATGTCCTATCTTTAAAAATTTCAAAATTCTCCTTTTTGTGCCTATGTTTTTAAGCTCATGAGGAAGCAGTAGGAAGCTAGATATAACTTGTGACAAGCAAGGTCATTTCCCCCCTTTTCACCCGGTGTTGATGGTTTACGTCCTCACTTGAATTTGCCGAGAGTGGTTTAAGCAAAATATAAATATAACCCACCATTCTCCTCGGCATAATGAAAACCTGAGAAATCAGTCAAAACATTGGTTAGTGGTGAAACAAAGGAGAACGAGGAGTGACCTCATTCCTCTAAGAACCAACCGCTCTCAAAAGTCTAAAAGGCTTGCTTGAAATGGGGGACTAGCTAGTTTCTCTATTGGGAAGTCGTTGACGAAATAATGCATATCTCAAAACTGTTTTACTTCTGTCAAAAAAAAAAGCTCTAGCACATGATTAATCCCTGCTTCCCTCTGCGAAGGGCCTTTCTTTTACTTTTGTGTTGAGTCAGTATTCCTCTTCCTTCTTGACCCCCTCAAGCAAACACTTGGTGTCAACTTCGGTTCAAGTTTTACTTCATGTTATCTTTATGTCTAACTGTGAAAGCTTTGTATTGACTTTATCTTGAGATAATTATGTTGCAAGTTGAAGCTTTTGCTGAAAACTTAAATCTTCCTTTGTGTTGGCCAAACTCCTTTGTTGAAATAATATTGGTTTTTGAGATATCAATCATTGTCAAGTGTTATACTTTTAAATCTCCAAAGTATTTTTTCTAGTTAATTCTTGCTTAGAAGTTACACCTGGTTAATAATTGTTGGTTTCATTAAATAAACCTTTGTCTTCCATCAATGAATTCAGTTCATATGCTTTACATGATTATTTGATCAAGATTGTGTTGGTAGCATGTCACTTAAAAAATTATTCAGTTATCATTCACCTACTCGAGGGCGAGCTGGAATTAAGCTTGAGGATGCTGATACGTCTCCGACGTATCAATAATTTTTGATGTTCCATGCTTGATTATATATCAGTGCCACATGTTTTTATAATGTTTTTATATCATTTTGGTATGATTTATGGAACTAATCTATTAACAAGATGCCCAGTGCCAGTTCCTATTTTCTGCTGTCTTTTTGTTTCAGAAAAGTTGTTCTGTGAAGTTTCTCGCAATACGCTGAAAATTTACGGGAATTATTTCCAAGCAGAAACAAGTCCGGAGCCAGAAGGTCGCCTGTAGGGGGGCCCACAGCCACAAGACGACCCCCAGGTACGGCCCAGTGGCTGGCCGCGGCTGGATCCCACATGGTGCCCTCCGGCACCGTCTCGAGTTGCCCCTTCACCTATAAAATCGTCTTCGACCCGAAAACCCTAAGTACCCGGTCATATTTTCCAGAAGACGTCCGAGGCCACCGCCATCACCAACCCTAGTTCGGGAGGGTTCTGCAGCTCTTGCCGGCACCCTGCCGGAGAGGGGAATCGACACCGGAGGCTTCTACATCACCATGCATGCCTCCGGAGTGATGCGTGAGTAGTCCACCACGGGACTACGGGTCCATATCAGTAGCTAGATGGTTATCTCTCGTCCTTGTACTCCATTTCTTAGATCTTGTGAGCTGTCTATCATGATCAAGATCATATTATCTGTAACTGCTACATGATTGTGTTTGCATTGATCCGATGAATTATGGAAATCATTAATTTTGTTCATCTATGTGTTATGTTTTATCTATGATCTTGCATGCTCTCCGATGCTAGTAGATGCTTTGGCCAAGTAATTATTAGTGTTGTATGAGGGAGTATTTATGCTAGATAGTGGGTTCATCACTTTTTGTTTGAGCTTGGGTTGACAGAAACGATCAAGACTAAAGATGTGCTGTTGCTACTAGGGAGAAAACAGCGGTGTGATTTCCTTGTGTTATTTACATTTCTTACATTATGCACTTTGCTTATTGCAATGATCTGTTACTTGCAACTTAATACTTCTGGCTGACATGCTGGATAGCGATCCCGAGGTGGATTATTAGTCATAGATGCGGTTGGATGACGGTCTATGTATTTTGACATAGTGCCCATATTAGATGAAACGGTGAACTATATTGTTTTATGATAACATTGTTGTGCGCCCCTAATTCTGTCAATTGCCATGTTGTAATTTGTTTACCCATCATGTTTATCTTCTGGAGAGACACCACTAGTGAACTGTAGACCCCGGATCATATTTTCATACATTTTTTACAACCGTTTTAATAGCTTTTCATCATCATCTGCTTACTGGTCATATTTCACTCTCTTCATATTTTACATCTGCACAATTAATTCTTTGTGTTCGGCAAGCCAGAGAGATTGACAACCTCTCTGTTTTATTGGGGGCAAGCTAGTTTGTTTGTGATTGTTTGCAGTTCCACGTCAACACGCCAATAAGACTTCTCGAATTACTAATTTTCCTACCAACAGCTCTTTTTCTGGCACCGTTAACACCTAGCAAGGCCTTCTCCAAGTCCTACTGATTCGATTGTCTTGGTTTTGTAATCAAGGGAAACTGCTGCTTTGCTGCATCATACCTTACTCTTGGGGTTACCCAGCGAACGTGTGGTCCACGTCATCAATTATCATGCAAGATAGTTCGAGAATGGTTATGATCTCGGTCATTTAACTCGAAACCCATAAATGTTCATACTTAATAGGTTAACTTCTGAACCCATAAATGTTCATACTTAATAGGCAAACTGAGACGTTTTTTATGGATTTACTTTGCAGCTCAGAGCTGTGCGTTCTACCTGACTCGTAACAAGCTTTCTGTTGAGGCTAAATCCCCTCGTCAACCTGGTACGGTGTGTTTAAAATTATCCTTTGCGTACGCTGGTAAAAGCTAGAGTGCAACCGATGTGGACGAGATAGTGACCATCCTCAAACACCACTACTCCAACGCTCCTTCGTTATCGTCGCGTCATGAAGCTCCAGACCCGTCGTATTTGTGAAGCTTAGTATTTTGGTTGTGCCCCAGTGAAAGTTTGTAAATGCTAAGCTCGCCTCCCCACTAGTACTTTGTCCTGTAGCCATTTGGGCTTTATTAATTTAAAGTGAGGCATCTATGCCTTATGTCTAAAAATAGAGGATTTATGTACATTCTGGTGGGGAATGTCGCCACCCTACCCTTTGTGTTTCCTTTGGTTTGCAATTTATCTCAAACAATTGAGCACTCTTGAAAGAGTATATGCGCACTCGAATTGACTACCTTTTCGGAAAAAAACTCGGACTTGACTGCTACCATGTTGATTCACTTGTTTTCATGCAACTTTCTCTCATTCCATAGTAATTCATTTGACGAGAGAAGGTCCTAGGTAAGCATACACAACATGAGGCTTCCTTACTATATACTAGAATGTCATAGCGAGAACAGAACAGTGTAATATTACAAGGAGAAAGTGAGACGAGGCATGGGCACGACATAGAGCCGTGTTGCGCGTGACACACTGATGCCAAACTTCTCACCCATGTCGAGATCCGTTGGGTTAAGCCCATCAGGTAGCTCCCAGTTGAACCCGTGCACGAGCTGCGCGACCGCAAACTCCACCGCATATGGGCCGAGGCCTTGCGCTGGGCACGCACGTCGGCCAGAACCAAACGGAAGGAACTCATACCCCTTGAGGTCCAAGTCGGCGGCCTCTCCCTCGCCGGGCATGAACCTCGATGGCCGGAACACGTCGGCGTCTTTCCAGGCGTCAGGGTCGCGGTTGATCGCCCATGCGTTGATGAAGACACGTGAGCCCCTAGGCACTGAGTAGCCACCAAGGACGCAGTCTTTGATAGTACCATGGAGGTGCAGCGGGATGGGCGGGTGTAGGCGGAGCGTCTCCTTGACTACACACTTGAGGAAAGGGAGCTTGTCAAGGTCCAGTTCGTCCACGTTCCGGTCAAGCCCCACAACATCAGCGAGCTCCTGCTGTAGCCGCTGAAGGATGTGAGGGCTATGCATCATCTCTGACATCGCCCACTCAATTGTGAACCCCACCGTGTCTGGTCCACCAAACAACATGTCCTGCATTCACCAACCATGCATGTAGAGAAACATGTCGTCAATATCATAGGTAGATAGATAGATACATAAATAGACAGACAGATAGATAGATATGAAGATAGAAGCGTCTACTTGTGAGTATAATTATTACATCTAAAATTGATTGTTATGAACATTCACTCTTTATTTTACTTGGTTGGAGAGAGGGATGTACAACCCCACCACTCGGATCGTACTCCTCACCTCAATGATATACAAAAAGGTACATATCAATGTTCAGAACACTATTTTTCATATTTAATATATGTTAGTCAAACATAGTATGTTGTCTCAACTTTTCTTGTGTTGGCTCATACCCTGTGCCGATTGGGGCTTTATTAATTAAAAGTCGGGCACGTCATGCTTTCTGTTAAAAAAAACTCTATGCTTATCCAAAGTAAGGCGCATTTTGTTTCATTAAGATTAGGTTTTACACAAGAATTGCTCAAGGAATAAAAAGATACGAGTAAGTAAAATGGTATATAACATGAAGTTTGTGTTACTCTATTCCTTTTCAAAAATATGTTGTTATGACAGTGATTTTTATTTGATCGAAAACGAGTAAGTAAAATGGTTTTCGATCAAGTATAATAAAAGGAAAAAAAATTAAGTTCTACCAAGGGCCGGAGTACGTACCATCATCATGGCCTTAATGTTGTCGCGGGTGAAGCGGTGGCCGTCCGCGCTGCCCTTCACGCCGCCCTTCTCCGCATCGGCGAGGAACGAGAGCAGGCCGTCGACAATATCGGCGTCGGCGTCGTCGGGGTTCTTGTCCTTTCTCACGTGCTCGTCAATGATCTTGTCCAAGAACTCGCAGAGAGCTCCGCGAGTCGCGCGGAGGCGGCGGTCGAAGGCTCCACGGTCCACCCAGCGGAGCCACGGGAAGAAGTCGCCGATGTGGAACGCCTGTAGGAGCTTGGAGAAATCCCGGAAGATATCGACGAACTCGCCCACTCCTTCGCCGCGGATGCTGAAGGCGGCGCGGAAGACGACGCCGACGGTATGGTTGAAGACGAGCTCGCCGAGGTTGACGGCCTCGCCGCCGCCGCTGCGCCCGGCGACGTCGCGCGCCATCTCCACGTACCCTTCGCGCACGGCGAGCCACGTCTCGGCGCGGCGTCGGCTGAAGAGCTTGGTGGCGCAGAGCTTGCGCATCTGGCGCCAGTAGGGCCCGCTGCGCGCGAACGCCATGTCGGAGCAGCCGTAGCTGAGGTAGAGGATGGCGATGGAGGCCGGACGGTTCGCGAAGTCGCTGTCCTGCGCCTGGAGCACCTCGCGCGCGTACTCCGGGGTGGACACCGCGATGATGTGGAGCTGGCCGAGGCTCAGGTGCAGCAGCCCGCCGTACCGTTTCGCCATGGCGGCCAGGCCACGGGGAGTCAGCTGGTCTGCCATCATCATGTTGCCGATGATCGGCAGCTTCCGCGGGCCTGGAGGGAGCGGCGGGTTGCCCCGACGCCGCATTTGCCGAAGCAGGACGACGAAGGCCAGGGAGACGAAGAACAGCCCAATGAGTGGGTCCTGGAGCCACTCCATGGCGAGCTTCGCAAAGTCTGCCATTGTTGACAGTCACTAGCCAGGTGAGTACTCACGAAGTCAGCCAGAATCACACGACGCTAGCTACTGCCTTCACAGAAGTTGCTCAGTCAGAATATACTTAAGTATATATTTCGAAAATTTCTGTGGAACGAAATTGATCGTTGCTTATGTCCTGTGCGAAGAGTACAACTTCCAAACCAATATGTAGTTTCAAACCATTTGCAGTTAAAGTAGAACCAGCCGGATTTGGCAGTTGCCACCTCGCTTCTTGGGATCGCCACGCTGAATCTGCGGCGTCGTTTGCGTCCACCGAACATGCACCGGCCGTCCCAGATCCGGCCACCTAGTTGACCCATGGTGGTAGTGCCGCCCCAAGAGAGCTCTTCCTCTGTATTCTATTCAGCCCCAAATTTATTTCCTCTTCCGTAGAAGCTGTGCGAGTAATCCATTCCATTTGGAGGATACCAGTGATTTTCCACTTTTGTTTTTTACATGCTCTCAGTAGTCAATTGCAACTGCTTGTACAAGTGAACGGTTAAAAAGTTATATTCTTAGAATAGAAAATAAACAAGCATAGTGGCATTGAAAATTCAACCAAAGCAAAATTGGCATGTTTCAACTCGTGCACTAGACCTTCGCCTATATTGGTGAAACAACGCCGGAGCACAACCTTGAATGGTTGCAACCAAAGTCCAAGAAAAGCTAGTGACATACTTTTGAAATTGGCGATAACTATTGATTAATTTGCAACGAGTTGATAGCATAAAACTATCACTTTCGGCTTAAGTTTCGAAAAACTATCACTTTACGTTTGAATCGCAAAAAACTATCATATTGGATTTCGTTTTTCGCAATAAGCACTAATCGCGGGTTTAGACCGAATTGACACCGAATCTGACTAGACGGCTCATTTTGCTTGTAGGTCCTAAAGTTTTGAACACAAATTTCACACGGGTCCCTGACACCCTGCAGTTTTCAGAAAACCTCCTATTTATTTTTTGAAACCTTCATAACTTTTAATTACTAATTCTAATGAAAAAACTTTTAATATGAAAAGTGTTTAGAAATGCTTGAATATTTCAAATATAAACTTTTTTCAAACATTCATAACTTTTAAATACTAATTCAAATAAAAAACGTTTAATATGAAAATTGCTCAGAAATGTTTGAATATTTCGAATATTAACTTTTTCAAATATTCATAACTTTTAAATATTAATTCTAGTGGAAAAACTTTTAATATGAAAAGTGCTCAGAAACGTTAAAATATTTCAAATATAAACTTTTTTCAAACCTCCATAACTATCAAATACTAATTCTAATGGAGAAAGTTTTAATGTGAAAAGTGCTTAGAAATGTTTGAATATTTCAAATATAAATTTATTCACTATTTCAGATAATTAAAATATGCCAACAATTAAACTTACTTATATTAATAATGTAAAATTTGGAAACTCATAACTGTAATTACGTAACTCCAAATACTATAATAATATATCTGAATTTTATTTCCAATGTAAATTTTACTATTTCAGAAAATTAAAATATGCAAACAATTAAACTTACTTATATTAATAATGTAAAAATTGGAAATTCATAACTTTAATTACGTAACTCCAAATACTATAATAATATATCTGAAGTTATTAGAAAAAAGCCAAGGAATCCATTTATGACTTCCATAATGCATGAATCACATTTGCTCCTCTTGGATATTTTTATTGTGCAAGCAACCCTAGCAATAAATGTGTGCCATTTTATTTATTCCCGCTAGCCCGCCTAGGTAGCTTCAAAATCCGTCCATGTCACAAATCAAACCAGAAAAAACTTGCATCAACGATAATGGTATAATTTTTGTGACATATAATTCATATTTTTTGACCAAAATTAGTGTCAACATTTTCTTAAAAATGTGTCGGCCTAAGAAACCAGTATGGAGGCAGTACTAATTAAGTCAAACTAAACACTCTAGATTTTTAAAATCCATGCACAATGCATTATTTAGCCGTGAAATCCACATATGCATTAATTGGCCATAATAATGGATTCCTTGTATTTTCATGATAAATATAGGCATATTATTTATAGTATTTGGACTTATATAATTAAAGTTATGAATTTCCAAAATTTACATTATTAATAAAAGTAATTCTAAGTGTTTGTATATTTAATTATTTTAAATAGTGAATCAAGTTTATATTTGAAATATTCAATCATTTCTGAGCACTTTTCATATTAAAATCTTTTCCATTTGGATTAGTATTTAAAGTTATAAAGGTTTGAAAAAAGTTTATATTTGAAATATTCAATCATTTCTGAGCACTTCTCATATTAAAGGCTTTTCCATTAGAATTAGTATTTAAAAGTTATGAAGGTTTGAAAAAGTTTATATTTGAAATATTCAAACATTTTTGAGCAATTTTCATATTCAAAGGTTTTCCATTTGGATTAGTATTTAAAAGTTATGAAGGTTTGAGAATTTTATATTTAAAATATTCAAACATTTCTGAGCACTTTTCATATTAAATTTTTTCCATTAGAATTAGTATTTAAAAGTTATGATGGTTTGAAAAAATAAATATGAGGTTTTCTGAAAACTACAGAGTACCAGGGACCCATGTGTAATTTGTGTTCAAAATTTGAGGACCCACATGTAAAACGAGCCGTCTAGCACCGCCATGTCAGCCCAGAGAGTGGGTCCCGCCAGTCAGATTCGATGTCAATTCGGTCTAAGCCCGTGATTAGTGTTTATTGCGAAAAACGAAATCCAATGTGGTAGTTTTTTGCAATTCAAACGTAAAGTGGTAGTTTTTCGAAAGTTAAGCTGAATAGTGGTAGTTTTATGCTATCAACTCGATTTGCAATAGAAATGTTTGCTCCTTTCCTGGTCTCAACAGCTGATTTTGCAAGTATTGTGCGTGTCTTCGTAAATTGAGCCAATGTTTGTTATAATCCGTTGGGTTTGGCCTATTCATTTTGAGATATCCAATTAAAATGACGAAGACCCATATATGGCAACATGTGCATGTGTAATTTTTGTTTGTCCCACATTGCTAGTGGAAGGAAAGCTAGACAAATTTATACAGTGGAGTCTTCCTACTCCACTAAGTGATGGGAGAAAGAGAACACCACACACGAGTGCTCGCGCGCTCGTCTCGTCTGGCTGGGTCGGGCACGAGCCAGGGCCAAGGCGGCACGAGCGTGCGATATGCGCATGAATGGTCCTTTAAAATCTGATTCGCAGAGTGCACCGATGAACATGAGAGCCGGTATTCAGAATCACTTGCTTTTGTGATCCTACACGGAATAGGGTGAATTAGATTTTTGGAAAGTGTTAAGCTACTACTTGATTTCGTCTTCACATGTTGTCTACCATCCAAGTCACGCGGTGGCATGTACGACCATCTTCATTGTCGTTTTATTCGACCGATCTTCACCAACGTTGTTGTCAACAATGTTATCCCTGCAACAACGATTATTTAATCTACATCCGATCTGTATGTGCAACGAGTTCCATCTATTTCATAATTATGATTGATTTTGTGCTTGCAATCCTAATGTTCATGGTGTTAAATACATGTAGTATGTTCCAGTTCCACGTAATAGTTGTTGTTTTAACCATGATTATATTGTAGAATGAATCATGAAGTTGCCTAATATTATCCAACAATGCAAAAACCTAATTGTAGGAAATTTTCTGAATGAAATATGGTTGATTCATAGTTGCACAGAGGCCGAATAAGTTCACCGGTGTGCACTTCAAGAGGTGGAAACTTAAGACCACACTCTAGCTTACTTTGTTGAAAATATTTTGAGTTAAGCTTGCATTACTGAAGGAGCTATCTCCAATGAAGACCAGAAAAGATCGAGTAAGCCAATACTATCTTCGAAGGATTCATTCTTATTGTTCTTACCGGCCGTATGTGTGATGTGTACATGCACATAACAAATAGAAAGGAGGTTTGCGAGGCACTAAATGCTAAATTCGGTGCAACAGATGCAATGAATTGTACATCATGGAGAGATTTCATGACTACAAGATGTTAAACAACCGATCTGTAGTTGAACAATTTCATGACATACAGTGCATTGTAAAAGAATTCGAACTCCTTAAGTGTACCGTACACGATAACTTTGTTGTTGGATGCATTATTGCAAAGCTGCATCCTTCATTTGACGTACTGTCGAAAAACAAATCTACATATATTATGGTAAATGACAAAATTGAGGAGGTACAATCTACTGACTGAGAATATTATGGTAAAAAATGGAACCGTGGAACCTATTCGACGAGAAAAGTAATCTAAGAAAAATCGAAATAGAGTCACGATTTGGGAGGGTACCTTTATAGCATGCAATGAGAAGAATATAGATAGAGAATTCGTGTCAAAACATAATTAATTTATTGTAGCCAAAACAAAATAAATGTTTGAACCCAAGTACTCCTACATGATTTTTCCTACACCATAGTTTTTTAGCAGATCCTACACCATAGGTGATCTTATAGAAGCTTTAGACCAACGGAATACTAATTAGAGAGGTGAGGTGGGACTAACAGCCAACAACTACACGAGTTGAGCATGCCTGTTGTTCTCCTACTGAGAGAATGGAGGGGGGGGGGGGGATGGGACGGCTGAATTGAGCTGGTAGGCCCAATAGGGAAAACAGAAAAAGGGAAATAAGAAACAGATGGCCCACAAGAATTGAGCCTAATAAGAAGAGAGAAAAAGGAAAAAGAGAAAAAGGAAGATATGGGCTAGGGCTCATTCGGTGGAGGGGGAAAGGAGAGAGAGAATGGGTTGTTTGGAGGAGATTGAGCCCATTCGATTTTTCTAAGGCATGTCAGATTGTAGGAATATATATATGGCTCATATAATAGCAACATCTCGTCGCGTCTCCCTCTCACAACCACATGATGCCTCACCGCAAATCCATGATCCTTAACATGCCGAGGTACAGTCGTGGACCTCGCGCCGATGGAGGCGGAGGAGGACCACTCCTCAGCGGACCAAGCGTGGTCCGCCTATATTTGTCCTCATGCTATATTTTTGGAGACATTGTCACAAGGCTAATATTTTTGCATAACTTCACACCTTTCTTTATTTTTGTTAGCCGATTTATTTGGTATCGGTGCTTGGCTTTGTGTGCACCAATCGAATTAGAGTCTAGGGTCATGCTCCTTTGCACGGTTTATTATGCGTTGCGTCATAGTGAAGTCATACTTCTTCAGTATGGGACTATAAGGCCTGCACGTATTTTAGGAAAAAGATGTGTGCATCAACTCGATCAAAATATGTGTTATATGCCATAAAAATGATACCAATAATTTTTTTTAAATTGGAATACAATGATATTTTGTATTCGTATTGCTTATATATTTTTGATCAGATTTGGGTCAAAGTTTTATTTAAAAATAAAATACATGTGGAGCGACTTATAAACCCACACACGGGGAAAATCGTCACGAATTACAAGTGGAGTTTTCAAGATTCTATTGGAGGCAGGTATAATCCATCTTGAAAGATTCGAGGGACAACGAAAGATGGGCCAATGGATCATGTTTCAATAAATCTAAAACTTCAGCACAAAACGAACAAGTTTAAAAAGTTCACAAACCGACCATTTTACATGGCCCCGGCTTGAGGGGTGCTCTGCTTACATCGCATGAAGACATGGGGTAGGTGTCACGTCATCAGTGGCGGAGCTACAGCTATCCAGCCGGGTGCACGGGACACCGGGCAAACACAAAATTCTTTGCAAAACAACAATTTTTCACCATGCGTGCACCCCTAAAAAATATGTTTTTATCTGTTTTGACACCTCTATGCATCCTGGTGTTGGATGCTCTAACTCCGCCACTGGGTTTTATGGGATCACTAGTGAAAAACTAACCTTTAGTCCCGGGTCCAAAGGGCCTTTAGTCCTGGTTGTGCAACCGGGACTGCGCAATCGGGACTACAGGTCCAACCCTTTAGTCCCGGTTGTGTTCCGAATCGGGACTAAAGGTCCCTCCACCTGGGCGCGCTCGGGTGCTGCGGCTGGAGGACCTTTAGTCCCGGTTTGTAACACCAACCGGGACTAAAGGTCTTATTTTTTTCGATATTTCGAATCTTTGAATTATTTGTCAGTTTAATCTCGAATCACCCCTAATCTCACACTGCTCCACCCATCCTTACACTGCTCCATCCATCCTCACACTTGTAGGCAAACTTCACTATCGGTCACCCATCCTCACACTGCTCAACCCTCAGCACGCTTAACTTTTGAGTTCTTTCCCAACTAGCTTCCAACATTGCATTGAGTATATCTTGATAATACTATGCTATCAATCTTATTATCCCCTACACTTTGATGGCACATGATATTATTTTTTGAATTCCAAACCTACATTAACCTATATTAACATAAACAACAATGATTAAGTAATACTAATCTTTATGCAGAAATCAATTATTAATTCCAAAAAAAAAATTGAATTTCCGGCAAAAACTTAAATCTTCCTGCATGATGGCACATTATATTATTTTTGAATTCCAAACCTATATTAACCTAAACAACAATGATTAAGTAATACTAATCTTTATGCATAAATCAATTATTAATTCCAAAAAAAATAAAAAAATAAAAAAATTTGAATTTCCGGCAAAAATCTTCCTGCTTTCATAGTTCCCTTTGGAATTTTGAAAATCTAAAAAAATCCCAAACGAGTAAACCCGGTTGCGAGCGGATGCGGATTTGCGCGCTAAACGTTTTGATATATTAAACAATTTTTTCCGAGTTCGTACGCAAAAGTTATTGCCATTTTACTGATTTGCAAAGATATCAAAATTCAAAGTTTTAAATTTTCCCTAAAAGTACGTTGTGTGAGGTACAGGCACGTCAAAGGATTTTAAAATTTGAAGTTTTTACATTTTCCTTTTTCGTTTTGGACATTTTTACCGCGCGGGGGGGGGGGGGGGGGGGGGGGAGGCATGAGAGGCAAAAATTCTATTTTTTTTCCAAAAACCTTTAGTCCGGGTTGGTGGCTCCAACCGGGACTAAGGGTGACTTCTTATAAGTTTCTGGGTTCCAAACCAGAGAAACTTAAAAGAAGGGTCTAGATTCTGAGCAGATTCTCACCGCCGCAAAACTCAAAACGTGAAGGAACCGAGAAACTCCTCCGGAGCAGTTTCCCGAGCTTCTCCTCTCCTCAGACCAGTTAAGGAAAAAGAAAAGGAATCGTCCCGAGCTCCGCACCGCACGCCATCCACATCGCCCCGAGCTCGCCCAAGCCCGTCCTCGCCGCCGCTCGCCCAAGCCCGTCGTCGCCGCCCCCGAGTAGATCCGCCCCGGCCATCCCCGCTGCCGCACTCCCTCCCTGCCGCCGCTTGCCCATCCCCGCCGCCGCACGCCCTCCCCGCCACCGCTTGCCATCCCCGGCGCCGCTTGCCCACCCCGCCCATCCCTCGCCCCCGACCTCGCCCACCCCGCCGCCCCCGCCCTTCCATTCCCTCCCCCCCCGAGCTCACCCACCCCGCCGCCGCTCGCCCCCGAGCAGATCCACCATGGCGCGCCCCAGTTTGAGCTCATCCCCGTCATGGCCATGTCGGCGCGCCGAGGCTCGAGCTCGTCCCCGTCCTGGCCGTACCGGCACGCCCTGGCTCGAGCTCGTCCCCGCCCTGGCCGTACCGGCCGCCACCCTTCCCCTCCTCTTCCTTGACGCCGCCGTCTGCATCCCCTTCCCTTGCCTATGTGCGTCTCTGAGCCCCTGCCAAGTGGGACCAGATTGTCAGCATTTTTTTTCCAGAAATTGTGACGTGGACATAACCTGCTTATGCAAAAGAAGTCTACCACACAGTTTCTACCCTTAACAGATTCTTCCCACCACAATCCATAAGCAGGCTTCTGCCTAAGCAGAAGTTTAAAAGAAGTCACCCTAAAGGTCTATCTTTAGTCCCAGTTGGAGATACCAACCGGGACTAAAGGTGTTCCGTTTAAACCGGGACTAAAGGTGTATGACCGTCCTAGCCATTTAAACCTCTCATTATTTGCAGGGCCTTTGGACGAAAGTTCCGTTTTTACTTAGTGCTACATGGCGCCATGGGGTACGGCACCATGGTCTGCATGGATCCAAATATGATGCCATGGCGCCATACCCCATGACAGGGGCGGACCTAGAGGGTGGGCCGGGTGGGCCACGGCCCACCCAGAATTTTGGAAATTTTATTTACTACCCATAATATTTATAAATAGAATTACTATTTATACTATTTATTTGGCAAAAAAATCCGCGGTGCGACATTTTGGTTGCAGTGTGCCCACCCTCCAATTTTTTTCTGGGTCCGCCACTGCCCCATGACACCATGCAACGTAACTACGGCGCCATGTGGGGTAGAGCTTCATGCAGAAGGACCAGTTTGCGAAATTATGTCAAAACTGGTTTGTTTCGTGGTTAAATTTTAGTAGGTTTCAATCAAATTGGTCCATCTTCACGCGAAAGACCATGCGTCGCTGTTGCTCGATCTGTGCTGGGACTGGGAGATCTCCATCGGAAAACCAACATGCATATGCGAAATCAATGAGCCAGCACGCTCATAAAGGCCGCCATACTTCCTACGGGACTAGTACCTGACATGCGGATATCCTGCTGCGCACATAGGGAAGAGCTGGGGCCATGCAGACGTGAAATCCGGCGACACCGGCACGACCGCTCCGGGGACCAGGTCCGGTCTGTACGTGGCTGCGACGGTGACGACGACGAGGACGACGATGGAGACATCCTCCAGGAACCAAGATGATGGGCTGAGAGACTGTGTGCTGCTGATACTACCACACATCCTAACGAACCTTGACAGTCCGGCCGCATACGCTTCATTTATGCAGCACCATGGGCCTAGGATGGCCGTGCTGAATGCTGATGGTCCGAGTCTCCGAGACGCCGATCGAGTCCTTAACAAATGGTTGCACAATAATGGCTCTTGTGCGTAGCACTAGCTAGCTTAGCTAGGTTGATGGTCCGTCACCTCCTCTACGCTGTAGAAATCTTCAGCTGCTGGTTCAACGTCTAGTTTCGTGTTATTTTTTTTAGAGAGGGTAGTTTCGTGTTATTTCTCAGACCATGCATGAGAACCATCCGATCTGAACAGACCAGCTCGTTTACAGAAATAGACAAGGATCAAAGCTTATGCCATTAGATCTGGGGCTTGCTTTGTTCATCATGCACTTCAGCACAAGCAGCCAGTCACATTCATGAGGATGTAAACGAATGCACCTGTACAAGCTACATGCCAACAAGAAATACAAACTTACTAGTCACTGATCTCTGTTACTTGTGCTGAGGACCTGCCCGGCGGCCTGCTGTGGAACATGTGTAGCTTTCGTTCGCTACTTGGATGATAGGTTCCACTCACCGGTCCATTTGGAGCAACTGTTGTTTCTTAGTCTCTATCGAGACATGTGACTGGCATGTGATCGGTGATTGGGACGTACCTACGTGGATATGATCCTTGGGGGAGGGGCACCGATGATGGACACTTCCCATCTCGTCTCCATCTCTGCCAGAACGTAACGCTGTTCATGACTACTTCATTTCCACAGAGTAATTGCTTAATTACACGGTGCTATATACGCATGGTATATATAGTACATATGCATAGTAACCACTAACCAGTGGCATTTCTTTCGCAGTTGCGGATTTGCGATCCTCATGTCGTGCCAGGACTCCTGATGGTGATAAAGAATTAAACAGTTTTTTGATCGAGATTCGAGAAAAAAAATTGGGTACAATATAACAGCTTAATTTTGTTCATGTTCAAAGAATTAGAATGATTGCCAAAAAAATCCCTAAACCCCATATCCGAATTGTCGCTTCTCGCCGCTGCTGGTACCTTCGACTGGACGACCTTCCTTGGATGGATGCGGGCTGCAGGAGCCGGTGGGAAGTCTCCTCTCGTGGACACAGCTTGCTTGTGGGTGCCATTGCGGAGCTCCTCCGTGCGATGATCGTGCGGTCTAGAAGGTGTGTGTTTCATGTGTGAGTGGCTAGATCGGGGGAGTGTGCCCAATGTATTCGTGTTCCATGACGATAACGGTGATTTTGTAGTGGTTTCGGTTGGTTCCCCGCTGATGTGCCAGTTAATTCTCTTCTATTTGTAAAATGTGGCAAAGTTGCCCATATTCTTTTGATAGCATGCGCGCATCACCCTGCAGGACTTATATATCATGTAAATTTCCACATCAAATATCCTCCAATTATTATGTTGGTGTTTTTTATACTTCGATGTCATGTGCTGTGATCGTGCCTTTATGCTCCTGTTGGTACTATCTTAGTTTTCTTTGACATTGATTTGTCTAAAGCATCCACGTACCTCTCGGCAACATATATTTAATCAATTAACTGTTGCTCCTGAGTTGATAATTGGAGTGACACATGTCATTCATCTGAATGATTGCACCACGAATTTCTTCCACTGATGATGATTGCATTGGAATCCAGAAGTCAGGACTGATGTGCAGGTAGCGGACATGATGATGTGCCACAGATCGCAAGTTTCACCGCAGCATTTTAAATCCAACTGCCATAGATGATCAGAAGGCACAAGGGTATGGCGAACACTGCTTGAGAGTTGAGAGATACAGTTTTCCAAGTACAAAACTGTCTTATCTTCAGTGAGGGAACTACTCAATTAATTCAAGGTGCATGCATGCCAATTATTGTGCAATAGTTAAAGGGCTTCTGTTTCTCATTCAGTCTAGTTTTCAGTGTTTTGCACCAGTGGAGTATACTTGTTGCAAAAATAAGGTTAAAGTACTACTCCAGTATTGCACTAGTGGAAGAACCTGAGTATGCACTAGTGCAGTAGTAACCCGTACTGAATATTTTTGTTGTTTTATTCATGAGAGTCAAGTACTCCGTAGACATACTCCAGTATTTTCTCTTCTTTGTGTACACGTCACGTCTAATGCCAACCTAAATTTTGGGATTGGAACTGTGACCATTGAACTAAACCTAATTAATCATGCATGCAACGTCAGCATCTATGATAGGCTAACGATGCCACAGCTGAACACTTAAAAAAGGGATGAGATCTACATGCCCCTAGCACAATATTGTTCGCTGGTGCACCATTGCTTGAGACATCAGAATCAGAGTGAGCAATTATAACAAAACAGAGAGGTGGTGGCTCTTGCTCATGACTCGTTATAGGCATCGAACTACCTCTCGCTTCCTAGTTCCTACCTGCCGTCTCCCCCATTGGTTGAACGGCTAATTTCGAGTTGAAGGGCTAATTTTGTGCCTGAAAACACCAACCTATAGCTCTTGTCTGAACAACTTCAGCTGATCAATTTGCTACTACCGTAGCCACTTCACATCTGTCTCTACAATGGTAAGCATGCCATGTTCTGGCCATAAGTTTGCTGTTCCTTGAAGCAAATAAACATTGAATGGCTACTGCGTACCCATCCTAGGACATTAGCTAAAATTCCTTTCAGATTACTCTCTAAAAGAAGCTAAAACGTACTCAGGGTCCTGAACCTCGAGGCACATGGGCTCCCTCTCCATTTTACGCATAGGAGGAGCTGTTGCAGAGGCCTCGCAGCAATTACAACATGCAGGAAGCAACAATGGCCGGATTTATCCTATTTGCGCCGCACCACATGCCTCTCCAAGCCGGGGACCAGAACACACAGAGCTAGATCGAGCACGTGAATGGATGACAAGGAGAAACAACGCCGCCCATCGATCTCTCTTCTCAAATTCTCATCCATCCATGTGTAAAGTCACCACTGAGAAATCACTGGTCATTACCGAATGTCCAACGCATTCCACTGGCAGATCAGAACAGTGCCCATATCGATGTAAGAGTAGATGATTAGCTAGCTGCCTGCAAATGGTGCTGCGCGCGGGCGGCGAGACAATGTACATATGGATTACGTTAGGTAGATGCACAGTGAGCCATGGATCAATGATTGGTGCCGCCATGGATGGACCATGAGTGGTTCGCAAGCGAGCAGAGCTAGCTAGCTGATCTAGCTTCTGCTTCACCGTCGGCCGGCTGGCTGGCATGCACATAATGCTGGCCGGTTGCTATCTTGGGACCGTCCGTCTTTTGGCAACCTACCGGAGGGAAGATTTGTGCGCCACTCCACTCCGGTCCAGACACACACCATGCATCCTACGACCGCCGATTAGCGTACGAACGAAATCACGTTCCTGTGGCTGCTGCTGTCGATGATTCGAAGGAAGGGGGCTCGTCGATCTACCTAGCTAGCGTAGGAGGTCTCATCCCCACACCATCCTACGAACCCACGTTCCTGTGCTGCTGTCGACGGAGGAAGGAAGGAAGGGGTCTCGTCTACCTAGCGTAGGAGGCCTCATCCTACCTATGTGCAACTTTTTTTTTTTAGATACAAAGGGCCACCGCCCCGGCTCCATTCATAGAAAGAAACCATCGGTCTTTACAAAGTCATTACATTTTACGCCCGGGGAGAAACGACTGAGTATCGTTCCCAGGTACTCAGGTACTTAACCAAACCAAAAACGCGAAGGAGGCTACTACCCCACTACATGAACAGAACACACAGTTTTTGACAGAAACTTGCCCTACAGGAAGACTAGCCAAACGCACCCCAGGCCAACATTTTTACCCATCTCACCCTTGCGCTGAGGAGGAAGGCTTTTCCACCACCTTCCACCTCCCATTGTCTTCAATCATCACCAGAGAGGCTTCCTCCAGAGTGAGCGCCAGGTTTTGCGTCGTGATCTCCCAACCTTCATCATCTTGCACGCAAGGGGCACCCAGCTTCATGCGTTTAGAGTGGGGGCTTTGCAGCAGGACAGGGTCTCTCACCCTGGATCTGGCCAAGTCAAGCATGGAGGCCTTCGAGCTACAGCTTCCAAGCCCTCGACCCACCTGATCATCTGAGCCTTGGCATCTCCTGAGAGAAGGACCTGCCACTGTGAAAGTGTATAGGTCAATCTTCTCCAGATTTCCTGCATGCCCAGCCAACAATATCTGTTAAAACAAATAAGTTCCCACATAACAGCAGCATGGACAACATTGACCACTTCATTTTTAGATTCACCAAGCCATAAGTTGGCAATCTTTTCAAAAGAAGCAGGCAAAACATTTTTTCCTGTCACCCTACTCACTGCTTCCCACGCCACTTTTGCCACCACGCAATCAAAGAACAAATGGCTGCAAGACTCAGTTTCAGAGCAGAATAAACACGAAAGATCATCAACTCTTTGCCTCTTAGCTAGATTATCCCTGGTAAGAATTTTATTATGGGAAACAAGCCAGAGAAAGAAATGTATCTTAGGAGGGATTTTAATTTTCCAAATAGCATGAACGTGGACATTTTTTACCCCCCTGAAGTTGATGATAGCATACATTGAGCTAACAGAGTAAACCCCTTTAGAATCAAATTTCCATAAAACTGCATCAGGTTCATTATTAAGTTGTAAAGACTCAACAATATGAACCAAATCATACCACTGCAAGAGAAGTTGTTGACTAAAGCATCTCCTAAAGGAAAGTTTTAGATGCACACCATCCCACACATCATGAATAGTAGCATTTTGCTCATTGGACATGACATATAAATCCCAGAACTGAATGGCTAGACTAGTGTTGCCAAACCAATGATCTTCCTAGAACTTTACTTTCCTACCATCCCCCACTTTCCATTGGTATCCCATCTTTGCAGCCCAAAGCACCCCTTTCCAAAAAGGAGAGACACCAGTGTCATTACAATAAAAAATATTAGGATTATTAACATTATACTTATGATCAATAATTTGTTTCCACAACTTGTTCTCCTCCAAGTTATACTTCTTAATCCAAGAAGCCAAAAGACACATGTTCATCTCGACCAGATTGGGGATCCCAAGCCCCCAAAACTCTTTTTTCTGAGCCACTAAACCCCAGTTTGCCAGATGATACTTAGCAGTGCTTCTAACCAACTCCAACTTAGCAGTGCTTCCACGCCATCGAACGGTTACTAGCATTAATCTCTCTCCCGTCGAAGATTCGAAATGAAATGAGGCTTCCGTTGACCGTTGGCGCGTTTAACCATCAACGGCCGCTGCGCCCAGATCAGCGCACTATGTGTAGAATTCTATTTTATCGTTCTTCTCTTTTTTTTTTGGCTGTGTGCATCCGTAATGTCGTTAGAGCAATGCGTTGTTGTAGAGGCTGGATGTCATTGATATCTCCGCAATATTAATATATGCTCTTTGTCGAAAAAATCTAGACATCTAGTGTATAGAATTGTTGCATTAGTCATCTAGACCAAAAGTTCGAACTGATATAAAGGGCTATGCAATATATTTATATTCAACACTCTCCCTCACGTCTAGGCTATTTTAGTTCTTAGCGTGGGATCGGTGAAGGCTTTTTTTAATACTGCGTGAGCAGGGTCTCGAACTCGAAATCTCTTGGCTCTGATATCATATAGAATTGTTGAACTAGCCATCTAGACAAAAAGTTCGAACTGATGGAAAGGGCTATGCAATATATTTATATTCAACATACTGATGCCGACGACTTCGACTTTGATGCATGAGGACAACTTCAACGGCAGGATATAAAACAGACAAATTTCGTTTGCGCTTTTGTCCTTATGGGTCGTGCCGCGGGCACCACTTGTCCGCCCCATATCCATTGATCCATGAGTTTTTTTCTTTTGCTTTCCGATTTAAATTTATTTATCATAACATCAACAAATGTATAGAAAACTAAAATTATTTTTGCTTTTTCTAGCACGGGCACCTTCAACCCGGTGTCAAAGTAGGAGCGTAGAGGCATGTCGTGCGCCCACATGAAGTACTGGTCCCACTGCGGCGAGTTCCATGCATACGCGGAAGGTCGAGCAGGTCCGGCGGAGGGGGGAGCCGACGGAGAAGCGGACGAAGATGCAAATCGTGATGAGAGGCGACAGGGACACGGCCAATGATGGTTGCAGACTCGCAGGCGGGCAGACCCGATGGCCGACACTGTCGGCACTAGCACCATGTCTGGGATCAAGTGCCAGCCGTTGGCCATGTGGACATCCGGCCACGACATGGGCAGGGCATGTTCCCAATGGTAGTACGCCTCAACCATCTGCACGTTGTGGCGCACCCACTCTCCCGACGTAGGAGGAGATAAGGAGAATGTGGTGGCAGCCGGAGGGCCCGACGAGGAGCCGGCCTCGTGGTCATGCTTTCCGTGCTTCCCGGAGAATAATTTCCTTACATCTCGTCGAGGAGTGGGAGTGTGGAACAGCTAGGGTTTGAGTTGACGATGGGAGGACCAAGACGAACATGATAGGAACAGGTCGCTTCCCCGGTCGTGCATTTAAAAATGACCAGAAGCGATGGTTGGGCAATGGTTGGGAGGCCGACGCGTGAGCCCTAGGCGACACGCAGCGGACGAACAGACTGTCTGTCTGGTCTCCGTACGCAATCCAAATTTGAGATGGATTTATACCCCACATACTACGGACAAAATTAAAAAAATGAAATACTTTCCGCATTGCGGGCGAAATTGATCGCCGCGGTGTTGGAGTTGCCCTAACCACAGACGTGTGGTGATGATCGACGGAGGGGGCCGGGAGCCCGACGGAGAAGCGATTGAGGATGCAAATCGCGATGAGAGGCGAGACTCGAGAGGGACACGGCCGATGATGGTCGCAGACTCGCAGGCAGGCGGTGGCCGCGCCATGCGGAGCGTCCGGCCGCGGCACATGTACGCCACGCCACACGGGCATGCGGAACACATGCGCGATCGATCGATCTCGATCGGGGCCACGCGAGACGGGAGCGTGGCGCGTGTCCCCTCGATCAGTCATGGACAGGGGGAGCTGCCGCTGCCGGCCGGCGTAACTTGCGTGCGGCTTGCGGCGCACATGACACTCACAGGCCGCCGCAGCGTCCCGTCCCTCCCTGGCTCTGACGCGCTCTGCGCCGCGACGAATAGTCCCGTCGCTTCTGCAGCTCTGCGCCTGGGCTCTGGGTCTTCTCGTTACGCCATCCATCCAAAGGCTGCGCCGCGCGGCCCGGCCGCCAGGTCCGTGACTCTCATCTGATCTGTGGATCTTACCGGTCACGGCAGCGTAGCGTACGTGTCAGCCAGGCCTGCTGGCCTGATCTTCTTCCCGACGTACGTACGTACACGTACGTAACCTCCTTTCCATGATAAAGGAACTTTGCAGTACGTACAACCACGACGCCCTAGGCTTGTTTGTTTCCTTCTTTTTTTTTTAACAGATCTTGTTTGTTTCCTCGGGTAAAACTGAATGAATCATGTAGTGATTGTCAGGGATATACAACTCTTGAACGACGAGAGGGCGCTACACTGCGCCGCTCTAAATAATAAGACCCGCTTTGTTGGTCCTCACATATTGACGATTATGGTTAGGCAGATACAATACGTACAACATGCGAGTAGGATTACACCATTGTAACATCACGCATGATAATGGTATAACTGATCCCGTACAATCCATGAGACCGGTCAGAGAGGCCCTGCCGCTTCTCGATCTGCCGAGAGACCACGCCAAAATCATGTCGGGTTTCCGGTGGCGACCATCTGATGAGGGTTGGATCAATGTGACCACGGATGCCTGTGTTTCCTAGCTTGGACGCTCGGAAGAGTGGAGCGGGGGGTTGTAAGATCGGCTACGACTTTCATTGGAGCTTGGAGTAAACCGCATGTGGGAGTCACAGACCCGCTAGTTGCAAAGGCACTCGCCCCCAGAAATGGAGTAAACTTCGCGAAACTAGGGCGTTTTTGCGCAGCTAGTAATGGAAGTGGACTGCTTGGAGGTTGCCCCTACCTGTGAGGAATTAAAAAAGAAAATAAAAAGAGCCAAAAAGGTGAATGAGAGAGATCATCTAAAGGAACCATGGAAGCCAGATAAAAATAAAAGAGAGAGTGGGCAGTATTACTATCTTTTATTTCACACTTGTGATTGATGCCAGCACCTGTTTTTATACATAAAGTTTTATATGCTTATTACTTATGGGCTAATTCTCTTCCTGAACCCACATATGAAAAACTGGACCATGTGCTGATGGACACCGATTGGGAATCCAAGTTCCCATTGGTATCGGTACGGGCTCTAGAGCGTATTGAGGGTCTGTCGGATCATGCCCCTATTCTTTTGACCACCGGTATGGTTACACCTCCATGCAAACCGCGGTTCAAGTTTGAACTTGGCTGGCTGTTGAGGGAGGGATTCCATGAGATGGTCAAAATGATTTGGGTCAGACCAGTTGCGGGTGCCTCTCCAATCCAGATATGGAATAACAAGATACGGGCTCTGCGCACTTATCTTGTTGGGTGGGCACGTCATACTACTGGTTTGCTCAAAAAAGAAAAGATACGTCTATCCTCGATTATCGATGCTTTGGAGGCATTGGCAGAGGTGCGACTATTGTCCCCACAGGAAATTGAGTTGAAAAGCCAATCCAATGCGGAAATAGCCAAACTTTTGCATGAGGAGGAGTTGAAATGGTATCAACGTTCCAAAGCACAATTCATCCTTCAAGGGGACTCGAATACTCGCTATTTCCATAGTATTGCCAATGGCGGACACAGGAAAAAGCGCATTCATTCCCTAGTACAGGAAGAGGGAATGATTGAGGGCCAGGAGCAACTTAAGTCGTATATTACTAATTATTACAAAAGGTTGTTCGGAGCTCCAGAGGAAGGGAACTTCACTCTGGACGAGTCTAGAACAACTGATATTCCCCAGGTTTCAGTTCAGGAGAATAACCTGCTCACTAACTCCTATTCGGAGGAAGAAGTGCGTAAGGCAGTTTTCCAAATGGAACATAACAAAGCACCTGGACCGGATGGTTTCCCAGCGGAGTTCTATCAGAATTTCTGGGATGTAATCAAGTCTGATTTGCTTAATATGTTTGCTTCCCTCCACGCTGGTCAACTGGAATTATTTCGTCTCAACTTTGGAAAGATTATTTTGTTACTTAAGATTAAGGATGCAGAGAGGATCCAACAATACAGACCTATCTGCATCCTTAATGTCAGTTTCAAAATATTCACTAAAGTTGCGACGATTCGGTTGAACAGTGTGGCGGATCATGTAGTTCGGCCTTCTCAGACTGCTTTTATGCAAGGCCGCAATATCCTTGATGGGGTGGCAATCTTGCATGAAACGGTCCACGAATTACACCGGAAGAAATTGAATGGGGTAATTTTAAAAATTGATTTTGAAAAGGCTTATGATAAAGTTAATTGGTCTTTCCTTCAGCAGACGCTCAGAATGAAAGGTTTTTCTTCTGAGTGGTGTGCGCTTATTGATTCCTTTGTTTTGGGTGGAAGTGTGGCCATTAAAGTCAACGATGACACTGGTAGATACTTTCAAACAAAGAAAGGTCTCAGACAAGGAGACCCACTATCGCCGATACTATTTAATATAGTGGCTGATATGTTGGCCATCTTGATCGAGCGCGCTAAGTCTGAGGGTCAAATTGAAGGCGTGATTCCCCATTTGGTTGATGGTGGATTATCGATACTTCAATATGCCGATGATACAATTCTCTTTATGGAACATGACATCGAAAAAGCTCGTAACCTAAAGTTAATTCTATCGGCGTTTGAGCAAGTATCGGGTCTAAAAATAAATTTCCATAAAAGTGAATTGTTTTGTTTTGGCGAGGCCCAGGATGAAGCTTCCGTGTATGCCGAGCTTTTTGGGTGTGCATACGGTTAATTTCCTATCAACTATTTGGGGATCCCGATTCATTATCGGAGGCTCACAAATGTTGAATGGAAGTTGGTGGAGGAAAGACTTCAGATCCGTTTAAATAGTTGGAAAGGTAAACTCCTATCCCTCGGAGGAAGACTGGTTCTCATTAATTCAGTACTGACAAATATGGTGATGTATATGATTTCCTTCTTCCAACTACCCAAAGGGGTCTTGAAAAGATTGGATTATTTCCGTTCAAGATTCTTTTGGCAAGGGGATAGTGAAAAGAAGAAGTATCGACTGACTAAATGGAGTGTGGTTTGTCGGCCAAAAGACCAAGGAGGGCTTGGTGTTCATGACCTTGAAGTCAAGAATAGAGCCTTGCTTGGTAAATGGTTATTCAAACTTCTTTCTGAAGAAGGAATTTGGCAGACAATCATAAGGAGGAAGTATGTGGGGGACAAAGCTGTATCCCAGGTTGTTTGGAAGCCTGGTGATTCACACTTCTGGAATGGTCTCATGGCCACAAAGAAGTATTTCTTCCCACATGCTTCTTTCTCCATTAAGAATGGATCGGAAATTCGGTTCTGGGAAGATAGGTGGCTTGGCCAAACTTCTCTTCGTGAACAGTATCCGGCTCTATATGATGTTGTGCGTTACAAAGGCGATACACTGGCTAAGGTGTTGGGTACTTCCCCACCAGTATCGTTGGGAGTCACAGACCCGCTAGTTGCAAAGGCACTCGCCCCCAGAAATGGAGTAATTAAACTTCGCGAAACTAGGGTGTTTTTGCGCAGCTAGTAATGGAAGTGGACTGCTTGGAGGTTTCCCCTACCTGCGAGGAATTAAAAAAGAAAATAAAAAGAGCCGAAAAGGTGAATGAGAGAGATCATCTAAAAGAACCATGGAAGCCAGATAAAATAAAAGAGAGAGTGGGCAGTATTACTATCTTTTATTTCACACTTGTGATTGATGCCATCACCTGTTTTTATACATAAAGTTTTATATGCGTATTACTTATACTAGATGGAGATTTTTACATTATAGAATTTGTCTTGTACATTCCAATGATGAGTTTCCTCAAATGCTCTAGATCTTCATGAGCATGCAAGTTGGATGCACCCACACTAGCTTTCATTGGAGAGATTTAAACATTTATAAATCCAGTGCATCTGTTATGTGGCGATCACTACTCTTACAATTTCTACTATAAGACTTTCTCTTGTCCAATGGTCACTTTCGAGTGTTTGAGCCTTTTTTCCATTGTTCTTTGAAACCTCCATTAATGTTCTATTTTACCATAACCTCATGGTGATAAGACCAAGGCTCACACTCATTAGTTGAGTTACCTTTGAAACGGTTGACGCAAGAGGGATATGATTAAATCACCTCACTGGATCTTGACTTCGTCATAATAACATTTGTTTGATGCTTTGTAGAAAGATTGGTGTTTTTACTTTTGAGACATAATTTGACTATCTTCTTCTAAACCTTACGTGTGGTTTCTTTCATGTCACTGAAGCATTGATTCATGAAAGGTACTGATTTGATTATTCATATTGTTTATCCACTTTTTGTTTGATGTCGACTATAGATCATTGCTTTGAATCATTTTATCTTAGTTCAAATGGTTTACATCACCTGATGAAGACTATGTTTTTGTTTTCTATTGTTTTGCATCGCTGAAAAGTCCAATGATAAAGTTGCGTTGCGGGAAGATTTAGGAAAAATAGAAAAACACCGTAACTTTTCAAGATGGACACAGACAAGTAAAAGAGGGCAAAGGGGGGGGGGGGGCACTAGGAGGATTGTTTACAACCTAGATCTGACCCTAGTGTTGAGTCTTTATGGAGAGATACCTCTAGTGGAACTAGCAGGCTGAGAGGAGACCCGACCCTACGATTGTTTACAACCTCGTTTACTTCCTTTTCACCATTGCTGGCTTTCTGGTCAATATTTAGATTTATTGGTTTAATTCAATATCTTCCACACTATACGTTAATCCTTATTTTTTGCGAGGCGATAAGCTTGACAACCTTCCTAGACCTTGGGGACAAGTTGAGTTTGTATTTGTGTGCAGATGTTGTTAATTTGTTTAAGATTTGATATTCCTATTGGTTCGACAAATGTTGTTCTCAATCGAGGGATTTGTTTGCTGTTGTCTACATCATCCCTTCTAGGGCTCCGGTAAAATGGGCATGAAATTCAGAAAATCCCCTAGAATTTTGTAGTTTTGACTTTTTTCGTTAGACGTTGTATCTTGAGATCAGTCTCTATCATCATCAACGGTATCATCAACAACCCTCGTCATCGATTACTCCATTCGTCTCATTGTAATACTGAAGGGTGTATCTTGTATCAGTAAATTTTCTTAATAAGTAAGGTACATTGGTGATACTTTTTCCAGGTGGCGGCGTACTCACAAACAAGATTATTTTTGTATAAAGAAAACACATGGTGCCAAAAAAAAAAAAAAGAGAGCCGGAGTAGACATGAGGAGGACAGCGTGCATGGAGTGGGCGACACACTGGCAGCACAGTGGACTTCAGTTAGAATCTAACGCGTCTGTACAAACGCAAGAGCACAAAATGAACAAAGTGTATTCCTCCCTTCCTTGTACCCGAGATTCTACGATGAATCGTCAACACAGCCAGGCACACAAACAAAAAAAAGGAGAGGTGCACAAGGCTGGAATACCGTGTACGTGATCGGCCAACAAACTTCCCATCCCCATACACCCTTTTCCCTTTCCTTCCCCCCATTGCTCTGGATTTTTTTCCCTTTTCTTTTCCCTGTAATAAAGAATAATAGCCGGAATAAAACACACCTGTACACAAACACAGAAGCCAAAGAATCCGAGTACCATGAGAAGAGAACAAATGGAAGCGACCGGGCAGGGGAATGCGGGCCCGGTGTTTTCCTGTCCCGTGCCATCAAATCCTAATAAAGTCTCTGATGACCTAGTAGTCAGTTAACGAGGGGCATTTCCGGCAACAGCCCACCCCCAAATGCAGAATCCACGGCAAAGCTTTTCGTTAGTGGTTCCCTGTCAGTCACTACGCATATGTACACACAGCACGGCTGGGGCCATTCCTGTCAATTCCAACAAGCCCCTACAGTTCGTTGGCGAGCTAGCTAGCTATCTAGCACAGTAGCCTGCTGAGTCGGACGTCGGCGACGACGTGACGGGGCGGAAGATCACGGGCGCGCCGTACTGCGGGTGGAGCAGCATGAGCACCGTCGGCGCGTGCACGTACTTGGGCGACGGCCTGAACTCGAACCGCTGGAGGAGGACGGCGACGGTGAGCTTGGCCTCGAGCAGGGCGAGGTTCTGGCCGATGCACATCCGGGACCCGACCCCGAACGGGATGAACGCCAGCGGGTGCGTCGCCGCCCGGGCCGCGCCCCCGGCGAACCGCGCCGGGTTGAACTGCGCGGCGTCGGCGCCCCAGAACCTGGCGTCGTGGTGGATCGCCATGATCGGGATCAGCAGCTCCGTGTCGCGCGGGATCGCCATGCCGCCCAGGGTCACGTCCACCTTGGCCCGTCGGATGGTGGCCACCGCCGGTGGGTACAGCCTCAGCGTCTCGTTCAGGATCATCCCCAGCTGGAAAACACGGAGAAGAGAACAACGTGAGGCTTTTCTGTTGTGGTTGTCCACGGTTAGTTACCGAAACGCCCCTCCGGGTTCTTTTCTGAAAGATCGTTGGGTACTTTCGGTGTCGGAACAGTGGTCTGTGGGTGGCGTACCGTTTTCAGCTTGTGGAGGTGCTCCTTGGTGGGGAGCTCGCCGGGGCCGCAGACGGCGACGACCTCCTGCCGAGCGCGGGCCTGCCAGTCCGGGTGCATGGCCAGCAGCACGGTGGCCCAGGTCAGCAGGTTGGTGGTCGTCTGCTTGCCGGCGAAGAAGAACGTCTTGCACTCCTCCACCATGTCCGACACCGGCATCGGCTGCGATGTGATCTTGTCGGTTTTATCGCGGGCATTGATCATCAGCCCCAGCAGGTCACGGAAGCCGTCGTTGCTGCTCTTGTTGTTGGTGGTCTTCGCTTCGTGCTTCTCGGCGGCGTCCTCGCTGCGCCGGCCGATGAGCCGAACTAGTCCCCGCCTGATCTCCCTGTCCAGACCCCACGACATCCGGTTCTTCTTCGTCGGAAAGAAGCTGCAAGTGAATCGAGTTTTAATTAATCCCGGCGCGAAGAGGACGAATCGAGTTCAATCAAATGTGTTTGACTTGACGTACCGGTAGCCGGGGACGAGCACCTTGCGGAAGGCCTCGGAGGCGAAGGCCATGAGGCGGCCCTGCATGCGGAACACCACGCGGCCGGAGTCGTAGCTGCGCCCGAACGTGGCGCGCGTGATGGCCTCCTCGGCCACCGCCTGGAACCACTCCGCCAGGTCCACCTCCACCTCGCCGCCGCTCGCAACCGCCATCGCGCGCCACCGCTCCGCCAGAGCCGCCACCGACCTGCCGACGTGCGGCACCAGCCGCTGCAAACAAAAGACATCGCCGTCCGTGTCACCCGCTGCGCCGTGGTGGCCAAAGGACCCAGGAGAAAAGACATGTGGATGTTTCATTTCTTACGTTGAGGTTGTCGGGGAAGAAGGCCGGGGTGAGGACGCGGCGGTGGAGAGCCCACTTGTCGCCGTGAAGGCTGACGAGGCCGTCGCCCTCGAGCTGCCGGACGATGGGATGCGCCTCGTAGCGGTCGAACGCCTCCGCCCGCGTTAGGAAGATCTCGCGGACCAGCTCCGGCTCCGCCACCGTCAGCCGCGGCGTCGGCCCGAACCATATCAAGAACGTCGGCCCTGCGCGAGACACCACCGCCAGCCACCATTAAAAATCCACCGGCTCACTGATCGCGAGAACGTGCGGCCAAACGACAAGAAACAATAGAAGAAGAAAGAAAAGCACAGAAGAGGCGTGCGGTCGCATGCATACCGTAGATCTTTCGCCAGTAGTGGTAGAAGGCGAGCACCCGGGGGAGCGCGTTGTGGGAGGTGGCCGGTGACATGGGCTTCGCGGTGGCCTCCGCCATGAGCGCCACCATCTCGCGGACGGAGCCGAAGAGGAACCGGTACGGCGGGCCGCGCACGCCCTGCGCCGCGAAGTGCGCCTCCAGCCGCCGCGGCCGCCACCACAGCGCGTCCGCCACCCGCGCCGCCACGTGCAGGAGCAGGCACCCCGCCGTCACGGCGAAGGCCAGCGAGCTCCACGTCGACCACCACGCCGGCGCCCACATCCCCTCCTCCTCGGCGCCCATTGACTCGCCCTCCGATGCTCCCCTGCTTCTTGAAACAGAGGAAACCCGGAATGAACAGGGGTTTGCTTGCTTCCGCGACGCGCGTTCCGGTCAGCGGTGGGTTGTTCGAGCGTTCTTGGGGTGGAGTTTTGCAATGAGAAGGGAGCAGGAGGAGGTGGGCGGGAGGAGGTGGCCGTTATATAGGGGAGCGGCCGGCGGCGTTGGTCGGGCCCAGCGAGTGCTCTGTTCTGCTCTGTTCTGATCATGTTTTGGGTTTGTGGGAGTCAACGAGGTAGGTTTAAGCAGCGTCTTCACTTGACCACCATCCTGTTTCCCGTTGAAACTTGGCACGATGGGGAAAAAAAACATGTGAAAAGTATGGTCTTAAATTAGAAGTGCATACATACTACTGCAACTAAATTGGTTTACTAACTCTCAGTTATATGGGATTTTCTTATTTCTAGACCACACCAAGAAGCATGGACCTGATGTTAAGATTTATGCAAAATTTCACAATTAAATTAACTCCTATGACCAATAATATATTCTTTGTCACTACATTGCAGTGAACACTTCTGTATTTGTATGAAATAAAAAAATACCAGTTGACTGAGATAATACAACTACATTCTTTGCACTAGATGAATGTAGTCTAAGGCATGGCCTAGTGGTACTTGCAGTTTAGGTGATTTTACTCCACTTCTCTAGTTTTTTTTACACTAGATCGATGAACAAATTATGTGGTCAGGTGAACATTTTTTCATTGGTATAAACTAATTAGTTAACTCGTCTGGAAATAAAATCTCTAAGCGAGCACAGTCATAAACATATAATGGTGAGATTGTATGCACCACACTAACGACAAAAGTATACAAATTATCACACTAAATGAATGAAAAAGTTGTATGATTCATTTTGAAACTAGCCTATGAAGGTGCAGATTTTGTTTCGATAATGGGCAATATATTAATATCAAGAATATATCAAGTGCACTCGGCCCTGCAACAACTCAATATCACGATCGATTCAAGACATCGATGAATGCACAACAGCATTACAAAAAAGGAAAACCAATATCTACTGCACACAGTAACCAACAGTGATATCAACCACTTTCTAGACAACCCATAGGCCACAAAAAGGTTCTACAAAAGCAACGCCTTCAGAAAGGCAACGACACACAAGTATCACTCTCGTCGGATTCAGTCAAATACTAGATCATGAGTTTTCACCCTGGAGAGTGGGACTAAACAAATTCATGCAATGCTTTCAGCAAGGTATGTTGTCAAACCACCGCATAGTTCGGTATGGCCGACGAAGGTCAGACCAAAGGTTTTTAATCCGGAACTCTAGTCCTGGTACTAAAGTAGCACCACCAAAACTCAATGAAGATGTGATATTGGTTCTACTTGGACACCACCTTCATTCCTTTTATCCTTAATACTGCCCAACACATAAATGAGCTCATACTCATACACTTCGTGTCTCAGACCACTCAGCAACGAATATACATAAGCCTCGTGCACAAGAGCAATGTAACATGACATCTCAAAACGTCTTCAACCTGAATGTTGGATCTTCCAATCAATGATCACACTCACGGTTCTGGCGTGATCAACCCACCTGAACAAAAAATGTGTTTGTATGAGCTTCTTAACAGGACGAAAGGCACCTCAAAACCATGATAAGGTCCCCTCCGGAAGACCCATGTCGTCTTTGCCACGGCAGACGATGGACTTGGAAAGGGGGATCATGTTCACAAATCCCTTCCATGCTCAAGCTACAAACTCAGACCGTGCACCAACCCCAATCTATCGGCATGAAGTTGTAAATCCGAACTCAGGTCGGGGCAGAGAGGTCGAGTATTTACATGAAAAATTATTTACTCATTGTTATGTGAGGATGACGGGCTCTGGCGATCATGGTGGCATCGTCGATGGCGACCGTTCGTCACCACCGGCCGGCCGGTTCTGGGCAGGCTCGTCGGCCTCCAGTGATGAGGGCGACGATGCGACGGAATCGCCGGTCTCCGGAGCGTGCTCGTCTTTCGGGTACCTGTGCCGAACGCCGGTGGAGCGACCAGACCGACGCATGAGGACAGGTAAGAAGAAGGCTCGAGAGATCAAGAGAAGGGAAGTGGCATGGGCGGCGCGGATGTTGGACGTCACGTTTTCGCCGGTAAGCTCTCCCCTCAACCTTTCTCGTCCAGACAGACGGACATTGCCGCCGATCAAGATCCCGGCAATCCCTCCGTCGGTGTTCACCCTTGCTGAGGTGTTTGACGGAGCGGAATGGACGACTGTACGTCACAAGCGATGTACAGATCGTCGTCTTTGTTCCAAGATGCCTTGCTCGCCGGCGGCGAGGAAGAACGGCTCGCCGGCAGCGCGTCTTTCGGATCGCGTGATTCAAGCGAGAATTTCAAATTCTTCTCGGTCGAGTACAGGGCTAGGGCACAAGGCCCAGTTGAAACCAAAGCCCATTCTCCCAGCGGCCCAATGAAAAGTAATCCAAGAGCAGCCGATATCGCACGCAGAAGGCACAAGGCCTAGGCTGGCATCGACTGCTAGGGTTTTAGGTCTACGACCTATAATCACATCGAAGCTTCCTTTTTGGCTGACGGTGAAGCCGAGATCGTACGCCGCCGTCGTCATGGCCGGTAGGGGATCACGCTACATGGGGAACAAGAGTGGAGGAGGGGACATTGGATCGAATAATGGCAGGCAGCCTTTTCTCTTTGCTGCATCGTCGCGGGGACAAGGCCTTGCGGGCGGAAACCAGCAACCCAGTGCACTTGGAAGCAGAGGTGGTAATTTCCGCTATGATCAGCAGAGGGGAGCAGACAACTGGTCGGGTGATGAGCAGAGCACAAGGCTTTGCACAGCAGAATTTCCACCCAAACAATACAATGCATTTTGAGCAAGGAGAGGGTAGTGGATCTGGCAACAATGTAATCCGGGGGGCTTTTCCTGGTAGACAGAACTTTGGCTACGATAATGGCTCAGGTGCTAATGGAGGCAATGGTTTTGGAGGAAACTTTGGGGTCTTTGAGGAAGGAAAAAGGCCCAATCAGGTTAATTCTGCATACGGCCACAATCTCAATTTCCGCCGCCCTCCTTATAATGGGAACAGAGGGCATGGGGGGATCGATGGCGTGTTCGCAACAGGACGAACAATCCACGTCGCAATGAGCAGCGTGAGCCTGATGAGCAGCAGGTAGTGCAATCAGAGTCGGTACCTCCTAAACCTAAGGAGGGAGAGACACAGGTGGTTGGAGCACTAGATGGAGGAGTGAACCAGGGAGATATTGCTGGTGCGTCGGGTCTCCAGAGTGGTGTACTAGCAAAGTCTAAGAAGCAGGACAAGGTGCTTTGTTGTAGGTGTGATCTGACCGGACATGTTGAAGATGATTGTACTGCTGTTTTATGTATTTTCTGTGACTCTGCAACACATGTTGAAGCTGATTGTCCTTTGCCAATGATGCCAAAACCAACAACAATTGTGTATGGGGTCGCGAGGGAGTGTCTGACTTTCTTTGAAACCCCAAAATCAGACAACCTTAGGCTAAAAAATGACAGTGGAAAGGTCGGTAGAATTCGTATCACTGGGGGAACTATGACGAAGCAACAAGTTTTGAAGGAGCTTGAGTGGCTTGTCCCAGGAGAACATCAATGGGATATTGCTGCCCATGGTGAGTATGCTTTCAGAGTTGTTTTTCCAACAAAAGCTGATCTTGTTAGGTTGAAGAAAATTAAGTTCATTGAGGTTGAAGAAAATCATTGCATGATGTACTTTGAGGATTGGGTATCCCAAAAACTTGACAAATGGAGGCTTTATGACATTTGGGTACGTGTTTCAGGCTGCCCGGAAACTTTGTGTCGGGATTACTTGACTCTTTTTGCAGTAGGTTCTCTAATCGGAAAGACAAAGGAGGTGGATATGAAATTTACTAGAGAGCATGGTATTGTTCGAGCCAGGATCGATTGTGCATGTCCCCAGGGGATACCTCGTAGGCGGGATCACCTTTATGATGGTGAAGGGTTTGGGATACTGTTTGATATTGAGGCCGAGGATGGTTCAATTGTTCCGGCTGGCTCTTTTGACTTGGATGATGGGGAGGGGGAAGATACGGACAGACGTGATGACAAAGGGAAGAAGCATGAGGATAAGAAAGAAGACAAGCCAGCTAGTGAGGATTTATCTGGTACAGATTCTCAAATTAAGCCGATGGAAACTGAAGATAAATCGGCTGAGTCTAAAGAGAATGATGGTTCAACGGACAAGACCGCGGAATCGCCTTCTCCATCAGCGAACGTCTTATGTGGGTCCAAATCTGCTCCTTCAAAGCGGTGGTATGAAATTGTGGATGAAGAAGAAGCAGAGGCTGCTTGGTCTGCTCCGTCTAAAACATCTCATGGTGGCTCTTTTTTCGAAGCTTCTACCCCTGTAATTTCTATCGCGGCAAAAATTTCTTCACTTTCTATGACACAGCAGGCTGTCGAGGCAGAGTTCTCCAGTTTTTCCCTGCCGCGACAGGAGGAAGAGGCTACGTAGACTGCTAAGGCTGGGTTTTTTTCTACTGCTTCGTCACCGAGCAAAAACCTCAGCGCGCAGTTGCTTGAATCACCAAGACAGACTGCAAATACCCTATCTTGTTCTCCCTTTCCTCACCCTCGCAAGACCTTGGTGAGATCACCGTCTGTTCAGCTGGGACTGAGAACTGAACAAGGTGACGTTGGGCTAACAGAAAGGTGTCCCATGAATTATGAGGAGGATGTCCTAGCTTCTCAGAAGGGGACGATGATGGAAACCCCGGACAGGAGGATGTCCTCCCCTCGGTCTCCAGTCAGAGATGATATTAATAGCTTTAGGGGGACTGGACTTTTTCTTGGCGGGAGATATTCAAAAGAAGTAGTAATTGCTTTTGGAGGGATTGCTGAACAGGTGTCGTTGGGCATACGATCAAGCGATCGCATCCGGGCTCAACACAATGCGGACGCATCAACCATGGAACGTGCGCAGCACAAGGCTCAAGCATGCGACCCAAGCAATTTTTCAGGTACAAAATATATTTTTAAGTTTTCTATTGCTTCAATTCCTAATGATATTGTAATTGAAAGGGCGTCTAAACTTGGGGTTTCTTTGGCTAGATCTCCATCTCAAATTTCTGAGTCCATAGAAGGTATTAAAGAGTTAGATCTTAATCGAACTTTAACCATTCTAAAACATAAAGAAGAAAAAAGTAAGGGAGAACAAGAGGGGGAGGGGAGTTTGACTTTGCAAGAAGCTCATAGATTTAGTGAGGATCTGCAACAAGAAGAACACTTGGCCTCTTTGGATCACAAGGATCCTCCTATTAGGCAAACAAAGACCACAAGGGTCATAAAAATTTGTGTGAGGGATACTTCGGCTGTTAGAAAAAGTACCCCCCTGCAACAAAAAAGAGAAGCTAACATTTAGTTAAAATGAAAGGCTGCTTTTGGAATAGTGGCAGGTTTCGAGACACAGCTAAACATTTCTTTGTCTCTGAAACTTTGAGAGATCATAAACTAGATTATCTGGCAATTTTAGAGACTGGCCTTTCAAATTTTTCGACACACTTTCTAACTCACATTTGGGGGGGGGGGGGGGGGGGTAGATATTGCTTGGTACTGCCTACCACCACAAGGGAGGTCAGGGGGTATTCTGGCGGGTATAAATTATCTAACACATCAAGTCAAAAATATTTACTATGGTACCAGATGTGTTAAGTTTCATCTTCGAACTAAATCAGATGGTTTTGAATGGTCCTTGGTGTCGGTGTATGGTGCAGCACAAGAGGCACAAAAAGATGAGTTTCTTTCTGAACTTGTTTGTACATGCGATAATGAACCAAGACCTTTACTAGTTGGTGGGGATTTCAACATTTATGCGGAGACAAGAAGATAAAAACAATAATAATTTTAATCCGCGCTGGCCGTTTATTTTGAATGCTATAATAGATAGTTTAGATTTAAGAGAAATAGAGCTTTCTGGGAGACAGTACACCTGGGCTAGTCATCGTGATACCCCAACTTATGAAAAATTGGATAGAGGTCTAGCAAGTGTGGATTGGGAACAAAAATTCCCACTTGTCTCAGTAAGGGCTTTACCCCACGAAGCATCCGATCATACACCACTTCTTCTCGAATCCGATGAACAAGCTCACCTCGGGAATAAGACTTATTTTTCGTTCGAATTATCTTGGCTGCGACAAGAAGGTTTTGTTGACTTGATCAAGAATGAGTGGCAATCTATATCGCATGGCTCTAGTTCCATGGAGAGATGGCAAAATAAGCTGCGCCATGTTAGAAGTTTTTGAGAGGACGAGCCAAGAACCTTAGTAGCGTATACAAGAAAGAAAAAGAGAGGTTACCTCAGCTTATTGATTTTTTAGGCAAGAAAGCTGAAACGGTACCTTTGAACGCATTGGAAAGGGAGGCGTTTAGAGAGGCCAATGAGGCTTTAGCAAACCTAAGAAGAAATGAGGAGTCTAAGTGGGCTCAAAGAGCTAAAGTGAAACACATTCAGGAGGGGGGAGTAATACGAAATATTTTCATCTCATTGCAAATGGAAAACATAGAAAGAAAAGAATTTTCCAATTGGAATATGAAGAAGGCACAATCATCGGACAAGAAAATTTAAAAACCTATATCACCGAATATTACAAGAGACTTTTTGGGGCACCTGTGCCTAATAATTTTTCTATGGTGGAGTCCGAAATTCATGATATTCCTCAATTGTCCGACGAAGAGAACTCTTTATTGATTGCCGATTTTTCCGAAAAGGAGGTTTACGATGCCATAATGCAAATGGAAAAGAATAAAGCCCCGGGTCCAGATGGTTTTCCCGCTGAATTCTATCAAACTTGTTGGGATTTCTTGAAACAAGATTTGATGCCCATGTTCAATGACTTTCACAAGGGAGAGTTACCTTTGTTCTTGAAACAAGAAGATGCATGTCAGATTCAGCAATATAGACCCATTTGCTTACTTAATGTGAGCTTCAAAATTTTCACCAAATTAGGGACTAACAGACTAACTGGAGTAGCTGAGAAAGTTGTTAAGCCTACACAAACAACCTTTATGCCGGGAAGGCACATTTTAGAAGGGGGTAGTTGTGTTGCACGAGACTATACATGAATTCCATCAAGAAAATGGATGGTGTGTTACTGAAAATTGATTTCGAAAAGGCCTATGATAAGGTGAGCTGGTCTTTTTTACAACAGGCAATGATAATGAAGGGTTTTGATCCGAAATGGTGTCAATGGATTAATGATTATATTAAAAAAGGTAGTGTCGGGATAAGAGTTAACGATGATATAGGGCACAACTTTCAAACTAGGAAAGGTTTGAGGCAAGGGGACCCGTTATCCCCAATCCTCTTTAATGTGGTGGCGGATATGCTGGCTATTTTAATTAGTAGAGCTAAGGAAGATGGGCAGGTCGCAGGTCTTATCCCTCATTTGGTTGAGGGAGGGGTTTCTATACTACAATATGCGGATGACACTATAATTTTTATGGATCATGATTTAGAAAAAGCTCTAAACATGAAACTAATTTTATGCATATTTGAGCAATTGTCTGGCCTCAAGATTAATTTTCATAAGAGTGAATTATTCTGTTTTGGCAAGGCGAAAGAAGTGGAAGAAGATTATATCGTTTTGTTTGGGTGTGCTTCGGGTTCACTACCCTTTAAATATTTTGGAATTCCTATTCATTACCGAAAATTAAATGAGTGGAAATCCGTAGAGGATCGTTTTGAGAGAAAGTTAAGCAGCTGGATAGGAAAGTTACTCTCTTACGGGGACAGGCTTATTCTCATAAACTCGGTATTAACAAGTTTACCAATGTTTATGTTGTCGTTCCTGGAGGTTCCTAAAGGGGTTCAAGATTGGACCTTTTTGGATCAAGATTTTTCTGGCAGAGCGATAGTCATAAAAGAAAATATAGACTTACTAAGTGGAGTATTATATGCCGCCCAAAAGAGCAAGGCGGGCTGGGAATAGAAGTTATAGACATAAAGAACAAATGCTTGCTTAGTAAATGGCTGTTTAAGTTACTAAATGAAGAAGGGGTTTGGCAGGAGCTTATCAGTAACAAATATTTGCACTCAAAAACACTTTCACAAGTTTCTGTAAGACCATCCGATTCACCTTTTTGGAAAGGTCTAATGCGGGTCAAGGAGGACTTTTTCACAAGGGGTCATTTTAATGTTGGAAACGGGTTAAACACAAGGTTTTGGGAAGATACGTGGTTGGGAACTACTCCTCTTTCCCAGCAATACCCGATGTTGTATAATATTGTATGCCATAAACAAGTTACGGTTGCTACTGTATTTTCTAATACAACGTTGAATATCACGTTCCGTAGAGTTCTAACGGGTAACAAATGGGACAAATGGCTGGATTTAGTTCAACGTCTTATGGACCTACAAATTTCCAATGAACAAGATGTGTTTGTTTGGAATTTAACGTCCACTGGAACCTTTACTGTCAAATCCATGTATCTTGACTTGTTGAATGGGCACACACGATATTTGCGCAAATATATTTGGAAGATTAAAGTTCCGCTGAAAATCAAGATTTTCATGTGGTTTCTTAATAGAAGAGTCATTCTAACTAAATATAACCTAGTTAAAAGGAATTGGAATGGAAATACATCATGTTGCTTCTGTGATAAAGAAGAATCAATTCAACATCTTTTCTTTGATTGCCCCTTAGCCAAATTGGTCTGGCGCATTGTGCACATGTCTTTCAACCTATCCTCCCCAAAAAAACATTACTAATCCTTTTGGTAATTGGCTCAAGGGCATTCCCAAAAATAATTTGAATCTCATTCGGGTTGGGGTTTGTGCATGCCTGTGGGCTTTGTGCAATGTACGTAATGACTGTGTTTTTAACAGACAGAAAATACTTCTTTCTTGCAGGTCATACCTCTAGCTACGCATTTGATCCGTACGTGGTCTTATCTCCAACCAGTGGAGAATTGCCTCGCCATGGATTCTGGGTGCAACATTTTGGAGATGGTAGCAGCGGGTTTATTCAACCAATTCGGCGGGAGGCTTCCTATTAGACTTACACTATGATGTATCGACTGAGCCCATCACTTTGTATTTTTAGATGGTTGATTCTTGCTGCCATACTATGTGGCCCGTTATTTGTAATGCTCTTTGGGCGAACTTTTGAATAAACAAATAAGAAAATAAAGGGCTATATGCATCACTTTAATGCAGAGGCCGGGGACTCCCCATTTCTTAAAAAAGGTCGGGGCAGAGCCATACCGCGAGTTACCACCATCGCCATGTCTGACATCCTCGCCTTTTGATCCTATGCATGTCGCGGCACATGTCACCACAACCACTGCATAGATTGGTAGCGGCTATCACGCTGCCCTCGCAACCATTCCACCACCAAAAGTTCTTGGCTTTCGTGTTGGTTTCCAAGATCCCGCCAATCACGATCCCATCTAGTGTCGTACTCCTCGCTTCGCCGGAGGTCCCTAAAGCAAGAGGGCCGAGATCCTGCCAATGTTGTCCAGCGAGCAGGCTTTAACCGTTAGCTTCCTCTGGTAGCGGCAGGGAGAACGGAGGAGATGGGACATAGGGACGGGGGATAGTGTTTCGCCCGCACCTCCCCCACACATGAGCCACGCGAGCCAAACTAGACAATACCATAAATGTGTACATTAGGTCTACAATACAAGTTTAAATCTACACTATCAACTCCGGGTGAATCCATATTACGTACATTAGGAATTTTGCAAATGTATTAGAGCATTATTAAGGAATCAACTTTTTAATGACCTACTAATAGCATTAATAAAAATATACAGTCGGATAAAAACATCGTCATATCACTAGAGGTATCCACAGATCGTTGTATATTTGCATATCGTACTCCACAAGTTGATTCAAGATATTAGGGCAACTGAGATTCGTGTACTCCCTATGTTTTTTGATGTAAGGTGTTTAACATTTTTGTGTGAATATTAAGACATCGGTATTTGGCATGCGCTGGACTCATTTTCTCCTGAAAAATTCGAGAGACAGGAGTCCATAATATCTTTCATATTCTGACCTCATTTGTGGATGGATAAAATTATCCATAAATCACAATAAACCCTATATTTTATTTTATTTTTAAGAACTTAGACCTGAAATCCATTTCGGGTAGTGGGTGCAGATGCACCCACTGCCCAAAAAACAAATTTTCAAATGTCAAAAAATTCAAAATAAAATTTTTGCACATACTTCAAAACATTTTGTGCTAGCACAAAAAAATCGTGGTGAAAAGACATTTTTTGCGAGCTGTGCAAAAAAGACAAATTCGGGCAATACAAAATGACTTTGTACGGGACATGTTTTTGTCTTTTTTGCACAGATCACAAAAAATGTCTTTTCATCGCGAAACTTTTTGCGCTAACACAAAATTTCCTGATGTATATCCGATTTTTTTTTAAGAATTTTTTGACATTATAAAAAAAAAAATTTTTTTTACACAACGGGTGCAGACGCACCCGTGACCCGAAACGCCGCCTCCTACCTTACATTAAGTAATGGAGGGAGTATGACAGAACGACTATTCTACACTACAGAGGGTAATTATCGAATGGGACGATGGGCAATAATAAATGAATAAGGACCAAACCCACTCTACTTCTCCTGCATATATGTGGGTCGAATGGGTAACTAAGACCAAACAAACGAAAACTCTGACTTTCCTCTTTAAAAATTATAAACGTTATTGGACTGACATAAGGGGAAACACGTGTTCTGTTAGTAGTTCTTGATCCGGCATTAACACTGCTAGAAACATGCGTACGCAAACTAATGTGTAAGTGTGAGCAGACCACAAATTCTTAGTAGGGCCTGACCTGTCTATGCTTTTATACGCAAGTCCTAACGTGCTACAGACAAGTTGGCTTAATCATTATATTTTAGGACTCAACTCTGAAACCAACAAAAGAAAAGGTTGCTCAATTGCGGACGTCTCTCTCCTACCTGTATATATCTTGATGACTGATGATTGTATTTTACCTGCTAATCATAAACTAATTATTGTCATTATATGTAGATGATTGCAGACACCCAAACAAGACAGTTTATATGTCTCTAAATTAAGAGAACCGCTGGACTTGAGCACTCAGATGCATAACTAATTAAGCATGAAAACTAATATAGCATACTGACACCTGACCATGTCTCCTAGGTGGACATCAAATATCTCCCCTCTCATGATTTATGTAAGTCGTCTACACTTAATAATGTTGGATTGTGACCATAAGTTTTGCCGTTTTGCTATGTCTTGGTGATCAACAGAGATTTTCTTAAGTCTCTGTATTTTTGTATGTGGTGCGAATTTTGTGTCAAATATTCGACATATTGCTAACAAAATGTAAATAATCTTATTCTTTATATGAATAAACAAAGGGAGTATATTACTGCCGCGTGTGCTTCTCATGTCTTTGGGATGGTGGATATCGGGATAGCGGCCTCGAGTCGATGTTGTCTACGCGTCGAGCCGGTGGCCTCGAAATTATGGTGAGTACCAGTTTCATGGGGCGGAGTTGTAGCTCGTCATGGTTTGGGCGGCAATTTTGTGTAGTATGACGAGGTTGTCCGCTCGATCGACTTGTCTCGCCAGAGGCAATTTGACTATGCGCCACGACGACAACCACAGACGTTTTTGCGGCATCGTCCAGGTCAGGCAGCATTACGGTTGAAGTGCGAGTGGTGGTACGTGGGACGACTCTATGTTGGGTATGCGAAGCAGCTGGATATCAGGGCGGTGGCACCGAAGGTTTTATTCTGTTGAGTGCATCAACCTTATGTCGTGTGGATGGCGAGGTTGCCCTTGATGCTGGTAGTCGGCGTCACATTGACGCAACCCTCCTGGACGTTCGGCTACTTCATCTACGTCGGAATGTCTCGTATCTGCTCCTCCCATGGTACTCATGACACACCTTCTCTCTGGCTAATTGGTGGCCGCTCGTATGGGTCTAGGTAGGGTGGCCGCATGGGCTCGGCCCCGGTTCTATCGGTTTCCGCCACTCTATTCTTCTTAATAAATTAAAATGGTAATCATTTTTTCTCAGTTAAAAAATAATTTATTTGTGTAAAGAATTAAGCCAGATCATTTCTAAAATAAATGATTGCCAACCTTCTAAAACAGTTATCACCTACTAGTATAGATGCATTCAGGATATCGGCTAATACTGTACTTTAGAGTTTGATTTTCTTCTCATTTATTTAGTTTGCACTCCTTGATGAGTTGTAGGTTTGTACAAAGAAGCAGAGCAAACAGACCGAAGTCAAATAGCTCTTATCCCTTTCAATTTATTTCAGGGGTTGTCTCTTTCATTCTCGTCGGAGACAAACATATCTCCGTCAAGAGGAGGTCGGAATTACCGACAAGTAAGTCTTAGAGAGTCCACATTTTCCACTTGACCATATCGTCCAAGGCACGCTAAGGTCGACGATTGGCGACTCCGGTTTCTTGGCCCGGACATCGAAGGAAACATGAGCATGATAAACAAGAGATCTCTACTAATAAACAAGCTGCTAACTCCGTTTCGAAAGAGGGAAAAAACAGGTAGCTAGCCAAGTTGGGATAGTACCTGCCATGCTGCAAGACCAAGTTTGTGCATCAGATTCAGTCTTCAGATAAATGGTATACAGTACAGACTCTAGTTAAAATTATTTGTTTTTGGGTCTGGGCAGGTGATCAACGGCGCGTGGTTGCAGATATGTGCTACTAGTACTAGAAAATGGTTAAGCGACGCGGTCGATCGCGCGCCACATGGAGCCGAAGCTGGCGACGCACGCAGCCGTTGGGAGGGGAGGACACGGCGGCAGGCAGGCGGCAGCTAGCATGCATGCATGTTCTACGGACTCCGGCGCATCTTTGAGGGACCAACGCAGTGTGCTCGCGCTAGCCATTTTGGAACTGTCCCACTCCCAACCGATCAAGTAAACATGATAAGCTAATTTTCCGGATCGGAACGAGTACGTAGCTACTAGACGATATGCATCCATGATTGGCCGTTGCGTTCGCCTTCTTTCTTGGTTGGTTGCGAGGAGAGTCAACGCGATCGAGCTACGGTGGCGCCCTCGCCGTGTGCCGGCGTGGCGTGGCATGGCATGGCGAGTTGGCAACTTGGTGCGCGTATAATCGGGGGTGGACTGTGAGCTCGAGTATAAATACTGTATAAGAATGGGGTTTTTGGTGGATCCGAAGCCGGGAAAGGAGGTGGGCGCGCGCCGGCCGGAAACGACAAGCTCCAATGCCGGGACGGGTGCCCGTGTGTCGCGCGCGCACCGCGGGACGGTGCCGGGCGGGCGGAGCACGATGCTCGGGTTTCCGGGTGGCTCGGCGGTCGGCGCATGGTGGGCGCGGCCGGCCGCGTGCGTTCCGGGAAGGCCTCGTCGCGGGAGCCGCGGCGCGCGACGGTTGCTTGCTGCCGCCGCCGCCGCTTGGTTCGAAGATTGAAATGCGGGCTGTGTTGGGTGGGGGAGCGGGACATTCCCGTGTATGCACGTCTCGTGATGTCTGACGTACACAAACTTCTTGTGCGTATATGCACGTCTCGCGGTCGTCTTGTCTGGTGATCTCGCGTGAATCGGCGTACACAGGAGCTACCTCGTCCCTAAATGTGGCAACGGGGAGACTAACCGCTGGTTATTGATCAACCATAACCATCCCCGTGCAACAATATTCTTACCGTCCCCATCCCCGTTAACCTTTACGGGGACAGTTCTTCTACCATCCCCATCCCCACCGGGTTAACAAATAACCAACGGATCCCCATCCCTGTTTAGCCAGTAATATTGAGTATGAAAATAATTGGACAACACTTCACCAGAACCTCGGCTAAATAAATCACAGCACAATGAATAGGAAAAAATAGGTACACAACCACACACATAATATAGGTTCAAATGGGCAAACATCCACATACAATATAGGTTCAAATTGGCACACAGCCACAAACAAAATAGGTTCAAATATTCATGACACACATGAGTACATGACAGGCAGATTATGTTTAGCCATTACATCACATGAATGGGCATCTCCCAAAGGCACACAGGCCATAGAGTTTAGAATTCGAACAAACAGAACAGAGAAGTGTTGAAGTGCAGGCTGCGCCTCGACATTACAGTTTCAGGCCCTGCATAAGATTAGAAGATTAATATGAGTACAAATGATTCTATACAAAGATAACAACCAAATAATAAGATAGACAGTAACCTCCATCCCCTCTTCTATGTCTTCAAGAACACTCCAGAAGCTAGCTACCTGCCCATTGTCATCATCTACAAGCAAAACAATACCAACAATTTAGACATGAAAGATAACAAGTAATATGATGAGTTTATGTATTATGCATGTACCTTTGTATCTATTCCTAATCCAGTCCTGGGAACACATTAGAGCTTCCAGCAAATCAGAGGTAAGACGGCTACGATGTTCACTTAGCACTCTACCACTTGTAGAGAATGCTGATTCTGAAGCAACGGTGCTGATTGGAATGGCATAGATATCCCTTGCAATCAATCTAAGTGTTGGGTACCTTGTTCCAGCAACCTTCCACCAGTCCAGGACATTGAAATTCTTTGTATCTATTGCAACATAATCATCCTCCAAGTACTTGTCCAACTCAGAAAAGAACCTTCTTGTTGCTGGCCTCCGTTTGGCATAGGGACTTTGACAAACTTAGCAATCTCCTCAAATTTTTCAACTCTCTTTGGGGTGGCAGTCCAAAATGCAACACTCTCACGTATATTTTCTATGGCAGTCTTCATTACATCTAAGCCATCCTTAACTATCAAGTTCAGGATATGTGCGCAACAACGCATGTGAAGCAATGTACCTTGGAGCATGAGCTTATCTGCCCCCAACTTCTTCACCAGCAATTCAATAGCTTTGTCATTAGATGTGCAGTTATCAACCGTGACAGTGGAGAGCTTATCACCATATAGCCCTTCTTTTGATTATCCGAAGTCCACATGTCAGTGGTGATGGCCACTCTTGAATTACAGGAAGACATGTATTTGATAGCCTTTTTGATTCCTCTTTGTGGAACTTGATAATCTCACTCCTGTCAAACATGAGTACAGAATAAGATATTGGAAAGCATAGCAAATAAAAATAAACATTGAAAAGTGGGTAATTGTACCTAATAGTGTTCCTAGTCACCAGCTTGAATTTAGGCTGCAATGCACTAACAAACCTTCGGAACCCAGCATGATCCACCATACACAATGGATACTCATGGAGAATTATCATGGCAACAAGCGCTTTCTTAGCAAATTCCTGATCAAATACATAATTCTCCAATGTAATATTGCATCCATCCTTAGCAGCAAACCTCAACGAAGATTGGGCCATCATTTTGCCATTTATTTCGGCCTTGCTATATGCGCAAGTTTCATTATGGGCTAATAAATGCGACGTGCCATTCCTGGTTTCTCCTCCAAGAAGCTTACCACACTTCAGACACTTTGCCTTGACTTGACCATCAATTTTCACACGCTTGTATGATTTCCAAGCCTTTGAAGTCAGCTTTCTCTTCGACCGAACAGAACCATCTTCATTCAACTCCTCTTCATCATCAGAGATTTCAATTTCCTCCTTCTCGATGTTCACAATTATTGGCCCTCCAACCGGCTGTGAAGATGATCCTGCCGGGCTGCTGCTCCCAGCCCGAGGACTAGAGGTCATCTCTCTATGCACCAACAAACAGAAAATGTGGTTATTTAGATTAAAAATTACAACCATGTTATAAAAAACATGAATCTATCCTAGAAAACACTACCTCATGTATCTAGCAGGTTTATATCACAAAGCAACTCTACATATACCATAAATATCAAGCTTATATCATTAAAACAACACTGTATATCATACTACAGCAAGCGTATATCATACTATAGCAAGCTCTATATATATCACAATCCAGCAAGCATGTATCCAAAAAAAAATCACCACTTCCTATATAAATAACAGACAAGCATCCAACTATACAACATTTCATTATAACCAGCAAGAATACATGATGGCCTCACCGATTTGGACTTGGAGTAGCAAGGCGGGCGTTGCGGCCGGTACCGGTGGAGCTGGTCGGAGGAGAAGCTGTTGCACGGCGTGGAGGGCGTTTGGGGGTACCAAGACTACAACCAGGGGTGCTCCCACCGTCTGGATGTCGGAGACGATTGATGATGGAAGAGGCGGTTTGTAGAACTCGAGGGCCGACGAGGATCTCGGCCGGTACTGGTCCTGGGTCGACGATGACTTCCAGGTCGAGAGGGAGCTCGCAGCCACCTGACGCCACGACGAGGTTGAGGGACCTCGTCTCCACCGGAGGAGCAGGCGACTGAGGAGGGGGAAGCTTGCCGGACGCCGTCTTTGCTGCTCTGTCCGGGCAGGGGAAGAGCAGATGCGGCTCCGGTAGGGGAGATGATGTGGTGGGGGAGTGGCGGCAGCTGGGGATTGGGGAGTGGCGGCAGCTGGGGACTCGGTGGCCGGTGGGGAACTGGGGATTGGGGAGTGGCGGCGGCTCGAGAGCTGAGGGCTGCGGCGGCTCGACTGAAGGGAGGAGTGGGAAAAGAATGAGAGGAGAGAGTTTCTAGGGTTTGACTGGGTTATATACGTGCGCTGTTTTACCTCCGGTCCCACATGTCATGTATCTAGCGGGGGACTACCGGGTACCGGTTATGGAGAGTAGCTAGCCGTACCCAGCACTGGTTTGCCCGATGGGGAGTGATTTTCCACCGATAACAGCCCCACGGGGACTAAACGTTAGCCAAAACCATCCCCTAATAGGTGAATTAACCACCGGGGATCGGGGAATGGGGCCCCGTTGCCAGATTTACTCGTCCCTTCTTAGCGCCTCGGTGGTCGGAGGGGAATGCAACATAGGATGGTGATACGATGGAGGGACGTTCTGTCACCCGGTTTAAAATGCGTTTTAAATTCATTTCAAAATATTTTAAAAATCGATAAAAATTCTCCCGTACATCTCGAAATTTTATGTGTTCACAAAGGGGCGTGTTTCGTTAGCTCCGTGGACCTCAGCTAGGCCCGTTGGATGTAATTTTGGTCCATTTGATTGCGTGACCCGCTCAACGTTATTGACCCGCACTCCTTGAGAAACGGTCGATTTATCTGTTTCCGCAGGGCCAGGCCGTGATTGCAAAGAGCAAAGCCACATTGCATGTCAGCGGGTGTCACTTTATTTTGGCTCTTCTCAGCTCCCTTAAACCGCTCCATATAATCATCTCTAATCCACACAACTATATTTTGATTCGAAATAATCTGTACACTAAACATGTGCGCGCGGATCAGTTTCATTCCCGTGCTCGGATTTGAATTCCATCGACTGTAACTTCTCAATTTCGGACCGATGTTTACCCCCTTATTTAGATGAATTTTGTCAAATCCATCGCGCTTACTTGACCGTTTTAAATTTCTTTGAGAAGTAGATTCATCTCGTTGTTTCCCACAACTTTCGCGTTGTAACTTTTCTGTTTCGGCGGACATATATGAGTAGATCTTGTACTGTAGTATGTACATGTTTAGACCGTACTTGGTGTATGTGTGTTCTTCAAACCTCTCTGTCATCTCCATTTAACCTCCGCCGTGTTCATGGTAACATGTAAACATGTTCATGGTGTGCTTGTGTGTCGCACCTTATCTTCAAACTGTCTGTGGTTTCCCTTCCATCGCACCGGCGCATTTCCTCCATCGCTGCGCCGCGCCATTGTCTTGCTACCGCCTCCTCCGCCGCCGCGCCGCGCCATTATCTTGCTCGCCGCTCCTCATGTGACTATCATGTAGACGTTGTACAAGTGTGGTGCTGTGAGGTAAGTTCACCAAAGAGGCAAGATGTGAGAATAAGGTGGGCACACGTCTGCAACCAAATGCCGATGTTTTCGTTTCTTCAGAGCTAGACGGAAATCAAACCAGACAACCAAATGGGATGCACAACATGAATCGTGTCATGTTTCTCCAGGGCCAGACCCTGGCGAGCCACAGATGTAAATAGGCAAAAAATGACGCAGATAACCAAACAGGCCCAAAGTGGTTTCACAAGACTTTTTATAAGATATTTTTTGTGTCGTGTGTAAGACAAAATTAGTGTTAAAGAAGACTTATCATGACATATTTTTGTCTTTTTTACACACTCAATAATAAATGTCGGTTGGTCGTGTGGACGACGAGGGTACATATAGGAGGGAGGTATTGGTGTGAGGCTCTCCTTCAGCGTCCTCTCGGCCAAGACCCAAATCTAGATGCCGCAATTTCCTAAGAGCATGTCTAACAGAACTCTCAAACTGGTCAAACCCTGAAAATAACTGCCAGTTTGAGGGTTGAGGCAAAAAAACGGCGCAGATCAGAGCCCTCAAAACTGTAAACCCTCAAAAAAATTTGCAGGCCGAACCCTCAATTTGGACCCCAACCTGCAGCAGTGAGGGTTCGTAGCAAATTTCCAGGTCGAGCCCTCACCCGGTCAAACCCCATGCGCGCGAGGGATTTTTCCCAACTGCTCCCGCCCCCGCCCCCGCCCCCTTCCGTCCGCGCCACCGGCGCCCGCCGCCGTCCCCGCCGCCGGCCATGGAGGCCGGCCAGCCCCCGGCGACCCTCTCCGCGCCGCCCGCCGCCGTCCCCACCCCCGGCCCGCCCCCAACGCGCCCGCGCCCGCCCCCGGCCCCGCCCCGCGCCTCGACCGATGCCGCGGTGGCGGCGATGGTCGCCGCGACCCACGTCGGGCAAAAACGGAGGCGGGCGGGCACCCACCTCCTGCCGGCGACCCCCTCCGCGCCGCCCGCCCCCGTCCCCGCCCCCAAGAAGGCCAAACCGGCCGGGAAGCCGGCGAAACCGGCCGCGCCCGCCCCCGCCCCCAAGCCGGCTCCCGCGCGCAAGGAGAAGCAGCTCGCAAGGAGGAAGAAGGGGGCGGACCGGCCACCTCCACCGCCACCGGCGAGCACGCCCGCTCCAACGCCGCCAACCGCCACCGCCACCGACGTGCTCGATGAAATGTCCGCCCCAACCGTGTCATTTAGTGCATTGCTCAACGACGCGGAGGTGAACATCGGGGATCCTCCACTTGATTCCTTCGACTACCATGTTGAGGAGCCGGCGGTTGAGGAGGCCGGTGTGGAGGAGGAGGAGGAGGAGGAGGAGGAGGAGGAGGAGGAGGAAGATGAAGATGAAGATGAAGATGTCACCGAGATCGGAGAGGAAATGTTTGAAGCGGGAGGTGGTGCTCGAAGGCCAATTCGCACGGCGAACTACACGGAGGTTGAGGATGTCCTTTTGGTGAAGGCTTGGTCGCAAGTGGGCTTGGATGCGGTCACCGGCACCGATCAAACCGGGAAACGTTATTGGCAACGCATTGAGGACAGGTATTGCAAGCTCAAACCCAAGACTGCCACACTGAGAGCTCGTTCTTACCGATCGCTTCAAGGCCGGTGGGACTTGATGAAGCCCGCTTGTGCTCATTGGAGTGGTGGAAGGAGTACAAGGAGAACATCGCCGAGAGGAAGAGGCTACTGCGTGGTGCGTCGTCTACTCTCCGAGGTGAGTCTCCGATGAGTGGTGGGGGTGATGGAGGTGTGGACAACTTCACCAATGCTTGAAGTTGTTCGTATGTTTTATGTTTGGCAAATGATGTCTCCGATGACTATGTGATGATGATCATTTGCACGTTGTATATTTTGCTACGATTTCCATGGGATTTTACTATGTGATGATGATGATTTGCAAGTTTGTTTCATGTTTGTGATGATGATTATTTGCAAATTTGAAGTGATTATGTTGCTGTCCAGTTTTGAGGGTTTGAAGGCCGGGGCGCAGATCAGAGCCCTCAAAACAGAATATTCTGTTTTGAGGGTTGGTTTGAGGGCTCTGATCTGCGCCGGCTGTTTTGGGCCTTCAAAATCACAATTTCTCGGCCCTCAAACTGGTTTTGAGGGTTGTAAGTTTGAAGGCTCTGTTAGACATGCTCTAAGAGCATGTCTAGTAGAACCCTCAAACCCTCAAACCCTTAAAGCAGTTTTAAGGGTTGAGAAGTGCCAGTTTTTGGCACTTTTAAGGGTTGAAAAACAGGGGCAAAGACTAGAACCCTCAAACCCAACCCTTAAACTGCTTTAAGGGTTGGATTTGAGGGTTCTAGTCTTTGCCTCAACCCCAACCTTTAAAACTGTCATTTCACATATCACACATTTCATCACATTTCATCATATGACATATCACAAATTCCATCACATTTGACATAAAACAATAATCATTCTAGTTATTATTACACCACCGAATAAAACAATAATCATTCAAATTATTACAACAATGTTTGAGCAAATTACAATAATTGTTCGAATCAAATAGGACATAGAAAAGTAAAACAAAGATACATCATGGGCCAATGCGCCGCCCATCCAACTGCCAGTGGTGCTCTACTAGATCATCCCGGAGCCGACCATGAGTGGTTGCATCCTCAATCTCACGATGTGCTTGAAGAAAAGCGTGTATGCGAGAAGGGTTTCTTTCCGGTTGCACACGGGTACCAACATTGTCATAGAAACAAGGGAGGTTTAACCCTCTCTCATCCTCTAGGATCATGTTGTGTAGAATCACACAACATTTCATGATGTTCACCAAGGTTTTTTTGTCCCAAAACCGAGCTGGACCCCGAACTATGGCAAACCTTGCTTGCAAAACACCGAAAGCTCTCTCAATATCCTTGCGGGCTGCCTCTTGTGCCTTGGTGAAATGAGCCTCTTTTCTTGTTAAGGGCACCCCATTTTTCTCCTTGATGGACTTCACAAGAGTTGCCCATTCGGGATAGATGCCATCGGTGAGATAGTATCCCATTGAGTACTCATTGTCCATGATTTTGTAGTTGCAAGCTGGAGCATCCCCAGAAATTAATCTTTTGAACAAAGGAGATCTATTGAGGACATTGATATCATTGAGTGTTCCCGGCAACCCAAAGAATGCATGCCAAATCCATGTGTCCTCCGATGCTACGGCCTCAAGCACAATGGTAGCATCACGGCTTTTACCGCAATACATTCCGTGCCATGCCTTTGGGCAATTTTTCCACCTCCAATGCATGCAATCAAGACTACCAAGCATCCCCGGCCATCCCCTTTTTTCATTCATTTCCATTAATCTCTTTGTATCTTCCTCGTTTGGTGCCCGAAGATACTGCTCACCATACAACCGGATGACCAACTTGGCAAACCTACGGACGGACTCCGTGGTTGTATCTTGCCCAATGCGAAGATACTCGTCGGTATAATCCGCGGGTATGCCATAAGCGAGTACCCGCATTGCCGCCGATATCTTTTGATATGCACTAAACCCCATGATACCGGCGGCGGATCTACGACGTTTAAAGTAATCGGAGGCGGCCTCACAATCGGTGACAATCTTCACAAACAAACTACGACGCATTCGGTACCTTCTGCGGAAGAGACGAGGAGGGTATGTAGGTACCTCCGCGAAGTAGTCTTGCATCAAATGCTCGTGTCCGAGAGCGCGGTTCTGGTAGATGGTGAGTCGCCCCATCTTCGACCCTCTCCTCTGATCCATAAGCTTCGCGCGGTCTTCAAACGCTTGCACGTCGACGAGGAGGCTCATCATCTCGACGTCGTCGTCTTGCAACAACTCGTCAATGTCCGAATCGTCGGATGACGACCAATCCGACGAATCGGACAACGAGTCCATGTCGTCGTTGTTCACCTCCATCTACATACCGAGTGGCAACAATTGTGAGTGCCAATGAAGCAAAAATTAAAAACTGAAAAATTAAAAAAATCTCACCTTCGGGAGCCGGGGGCCGGCGTCGAGCGGGGCGGGGACGGCGTCGAGGGCCGGCGTCGAGCGGGGCGTGGACGTGTCGGGGGCCTGCGTCGAGCGGGGCGGGGACGCGGGCGGGCGGCCGGGGCGGGGCGGGGCGGGCGGCCGGGGCGGGGCGCGGAGGGACGGCGGGCGGGCGGCGTCGATGCGGAGGGACGGGGCGCGGAGGGACGGCGGGCGGGCGGCGGGCGTCGGGGGCGCGGAGGGGCGGCGGGCGGGGCGCGGAGGGGCGGCGGGCTGGCGGCGGCGGCGGGATCGGGGAGGGCGCGGCGCAGGGATGAAACTTCCCTCCCGCGCGAGGGTGGAAGAGGAGTGCGGGTTGGGGGGAGTTTTTCCTCCCAACCCTCACTTCTACAGGTTGGGAAAATGTTTAAGGGTTGGACCTCTAAATTTTTTTATGAGTTTGAGGGTTTAGGGGTTCTAGTCTACGGCGTTTTTCAACGAAAACTGTAAAAAGGCAGTTATTTTTAGGTGTTTGAGGGTTTGAGGACTCTACTAGACTTGCTCTAACATGTGTCCGTGCAGGCGATGGTAATGCCCACGCGTACCATTTCCTGCTTGGTTGCGTCATCGTGGAGTTGTCCTCTTCCATGGTCAGGATCCGGGTGAAAACCATAGTTCCACGTGCTGGACCGCAAGTTCGCAGTGCACCTTTTTGCTTCCTTCTTGGCCGCACCGTCGAGGAGTTTGGATGCTCCTGCCTTCCACACGTACGTCTAGTTCGTTGGACGTAGGGGAAGGGGTGTCCTTGCGATGGTGGAGCTTCTGTGGCAGTTGCTTTGTTCTACGGTTGTCGTCAGCAGTTGGCACGAGCGTGGAGGCATGGCTTGCATGCAGTACAACGTTCCACGGTCCGAAGCGAGATGGCAGGGTGCCATCACTTAAATCGGACACGTTTTGGTGGTTCGAGACACAATGCGCCGGTAGGGGTCGCTCCATGATGTGAGATATTTTCTCCTAGTCCTAGTCATGCACGACAGTTCAACAAGGAGGCATGGCCGTAGGGCAAAAAAATAGAACAACATGTGAGTGAACCAACGGCCACGCCACGGGTAAGTTAAAATCTAAATCGGCCAGTCAATTTTCTAAGTTCCTAGGATTAACATAGGGTCATTATCTTCCGGTAAAAAAAATGAAAAATGATGGTGTAGCAGTGTAATGTGGATATTTGAGAACATATAAAATTAACTTGCATGATTTGATAATATGGCATGACTAGATAACGCGGACCAAATGGAGGTTTGCTGACATGTGAAACTTGCATGTTGAGAAAAACGTCTTAGTGGGTTATTCCTATTTAGTTATTACAGATATCTAAGATTTATTTTCTAATCTAAGATAAATAATCTCTTTGAACATGGACTACCCTTATTAGTTGTGCACAACCTTCTTGAGTTAAGTTCCTCTTTACAGGTCTCAATTCCTTCATCTACCTCTGTCAATATGTCTTTGAAAGTGCTAGCGTAAGGTAAACTTGATTATCCAGCCGATCAGCTCATAAGGTCACAATATATTTGAGCTGGAACCACTCAATATTTTGGATTCAATCGACCGTCTTCTTATGTTTGGCATTCATGTTTACAGGCTTCAACCGCCACATCTCTAGTCTTTACTCATATTTATTGGCTACTATTTTCTCTCTTCTTTGTCGCTTCAAGTCACAATATACACTTTGATACGAATGTGCATCGTATATATGCACCTTTCTAAGCTACCTGGGGAAGAAGTGTGCGTAGACGGTATCAAAATTTGAGCGCTACTACCTCCTCCATTTTCTTCTCAACACAAGCAAATGATCTGTTTTGCAGCTAGATGTAGACCAGAGCAATCGGTATATCCTAGTTGGGCATGGGAGGTATCGGGATACAGAGAGGTACTTTGATAAATCATCAAGGAACAAACATAATTATAGTAGTTCCACACAACTTTGTTGCAACCACGAGAAGTTCTACTTGCGGATATGCATGTACTCGGACACGAAACTCTGAAGCCAGGAACTGTCTGTGCCGTCCCATGGCCTTCGTCTCCAGCTGGGGGTTTGCTACTCGAGCGCATCTTTCAGCCTTCCTCCCAACCTCACTTGCCGCTGTGTTCGTTCATATTCACCACACAAAACTTTGGACGCAAAAGAATAAATTGCTAATCTAACTGGGGCACATGTATCAGTTAGTATTAACGTGTGGCGGGTGGTTTAGTGAAATCTCTCTCAATTAATAGCTTTTAACAAAGGTTTTTCAATCAAGTTTAGAATGGTTGGTTTTCTAATCAGATCGGTCTGATACTTCTCCCTCCGGTCCTTTTTTGTAACGCATATTAGGTTTGTCTTGAGTCAAACGTTCTAAATTTGACCAAGTTTATACAAAAAAACATTTACAATATGAAATTGATACAATATCAAAATATATTTCATGATGGGTCGAATGATGTTGATTTGTATTGTGAATGTTGTTATTTTTTCTATAAATTTGATCAAACTTTAAAAGTTTAACTAAAGGCAGACCAAATATACAGAGTAAAAAGGACTGAAAAGAGTACTCTCTCGGTCGGTTGTTATGCTAGAGAATTTTGTATCTATTTTTACAATCAATACGTCTTAGGATCCATAGTAGGACCGTCATCGTGTGGCATGTTTGAGGAATTCGGGGGCAGCTGCATGCAGCCAATGGGCTTCCCGAGCTTTTCCTCCCTGGATCCTCTTGAAAACTTTACAACGAGTTAGAGTGGGATACGTTCGTGAAAAGGGAAAAATATTTTGGTTCTAATTACTAAATCACAAATTGCATGTTTATTACGAACAATACAACAACAGATGATTAGCAAGCCTCGTGACTATTTTGCAAACAAACAATGTTTCAAACCGCCCATCTCGTATGGGGAAAGGACTTCTAGAAAGGATGGGCGCTTTCGGACATATATCCACAGCTACCATTTATTCTGTGACAGAACTCAATTCACATGGCAGCGCATGATGGGTACCATTCCTTCTTGGTTGCGTCATCATGGAACTGTCATCTCCCATGGTCAGGATCAGGGTGAAAACCCTGGTTCGACATGCTGGAAGTTGGCACAGTACTTTTTGCTTCCTTCTTAATGGCACACATTGTTCTTCCTTTTTGGTGGCACCGTCGAGGAGTTTTGGATGCTCCAGCTGGCTTCCACGCATCTAGTTCTTTGGGCGCAAGGGACGGGGTGTCGTTGCGGTGGTGGAGCTTCTGTGACAGTTGCTTTGTTCTATTATTGTCATCCGCAGTTGGCACGCGCGTGAAGGCATGGCTTGCATGTAGTGACAACTCTCCATGTTCGAAGCGAAAGGGTAGCAGGGTGCCATCTCTTGTATCGAACCTGTTTTGGTGGTTCGACACAATGCGGCGGTTGGGGTCGCTCCATGATGTGACAATTTATTTATTCATCTTACGAGAGATATTTTCTCCTAGTCCTAGTCATGCACAACGGTTCAACAAGGAGGCTTGGCCGTAGGAAAAAAGAGAGAACATCGTGTGACATTGATCCAACGGCTATGGGTAAGTTAATATTCAAATCGGCTGGACAATTTTCTTAGTTTCCTAGGATTAACATAGGGTGATTATCTCCAGTAAAAAATGAAACAAAAATGATGGTGTGGAAGTGTAATGTGGATACGTGAGAACGCATAAAATTAGATTGCATGATTTGATAATGTGGCATGACTGGATAACGTGGACCAAATGAAGGTTCGTTGACATGTAAAGCTTGATGTTGAGAATAATGTCTTAGTGGGTTACTCCTTAGTTATTAAAGAAATATAAGAATTATTTTATAAGATTAATAATCTCTTTAAACATGGAGTACCCTTATTAGCTGTGCACAATCTTCTTGAGTTAAATTTCTCTTATTTATAGGTCTCAATTCCTTCATCTACCCCTGTCAATCTGTCTCTCAAAGTGCTAGAAATGTCAACTTTATTATCCAGACGATCAGCTCATAAGGCCACAATATATTTGAGCTGGAACCATTCAATGTTTTGGATTCAGTCGATCTTCTTATGTTCAGCATTCATGTTTACAGGCTTCAACCGCCACATCTCTAGTCTTCACTCACCCATTTATATCTTTATTTACTACTACTTTCTCTCTTCTTTGTCGCTTTAAGTCACATATACATTTCGATATGAGTCTGCATCGTATATATATATGCACCTTTCTAAGCTACCTAGCGCAACAAGTATGAGTAGATAGTATCAAAATTTGAGTGCTACTACCTCCTCCATTTTCTTCTAGACACAACAAATGATATGTTTGCAGCTAGATGTAGATCAAAGCAATCGGTATATCCTAGTTGGGCATGGGAGGTATCAGGATACACATAGGTGCTTCGGCAATACATCAAGGAACAAACATAATCGTAGTAGTTCCGCACAACTTTGTTGCAACCACCAGAAATTCCACTTGTGGATGTGCATGTACTCGGACACGAAACTTTGAAGCCAGGAACTATCTGTGGTGCCGTCCCATGGCCTTCGCCTATGGTTGGGGATTTGCTGCTCGGGATATGTTCATTAATCGTTGTAAAGGGAAAAATATTTCGGTTCTAATTATTACTAAACTAATCACAAGTTACATGTTTATTACTACGAACAAAACAACAAAACAGATGATTAGCAAGCCTCGTGACTATTTTGTTAACAATGTTTCAAACTGTCTATAAATCTCGTATGAGAAGAGGACTTCCAGAAAGGATGTGCGCTTTCGGCCATATATCTACAGACTACAGCTACCATTTATTCCTGCGACGGAACTCAGTTCACACGGTCAAGCACGAGAGGGCAGGCTTTGCCAAGCAAATTCTGCTGTCCTGTGACGGCGGCAGCTCGAGCTGCACATATATTCCAAGTTGCGCACCAGTGGTGGTGTGCTTCCACGCGATTTCGCGCTTTCTGCGCCGGCCGGCCGGCCGGCAGGATCTCTGGAAAAGCGAAAGGCGGAGGCTTTTGGTCGACCAATTTCCTCCGGTGAGGCAAGCATAACGAACTACTCGGTCAACACAATGCGACCTAGTAGTAGTACGTCTCGGCTGTTAAGAGTTTAGACTCGACGACGACGTAAAGGCTTAACCACCGCGCGAGCGCGTGCACCGGCGAGCAAAAGAACCCAGATTGACCCAATGGCATCACATGTTAAGGTTAGCATCATGACCGCCTGTCATTAGCGACTACCCAATTAATTAAACGGGTCCAAGGCACATGATTAAGCAATTGGATTCAGCCCATAACACACAGCAGCAGCTTTTTGCAGAGCGTGGTCGCCAAGTCTACATTACATACCAAAAGATCTCCACATGGTGGTCGGTACATATGCACGCGTTATTTGTTGCGTGTAGGCCCCAACCATGAAAAAGTGCAAGGGAGTAGTCGGTACATATGGACGTAACTTTGTTGGTAGCCTTTCTCTCTTTGTTGGAGCTAGCTGCATGCATGCCGGACGACAGCAAAACGCCAATGGCTTTCGAGGGACAGTAACAAGACGCCGCAGATCGATCGATCGGATGCAGATCGAACTGGTGGGTGGCCATATGCACGAGAGATGTGTGCTCCTCGTGGTCGTGGATCACAACCTTTTTGGTATAGACGTTTGGACTGAGGATATCTAGCTAGCTACGGCCGGCCGCCCAGCCGTACGTGTTATGTCAAAACGATCGACAAAACTACCAGTGTTAGCCTGACGGACGACAGACTTAACAGAGATGGAACAGGAGTGGTCGTGTGGGCATGCAGTGGACGTGGCTCCTTACCCGACCATGGGTTTCTCTAGTGCAACAACCGGCAGATGGAGCCCAGCTAGGAACGACGTCGCAGGCAATAAGTACGCCCGATCTCCGGTGCTGGATCGTGATCTAGCCAGCCCCACCCACGTACGTACTCCACGGGAACGCCAGGTCCGGCGGCGACAGCCGCCTTCTCCGTCGGCTAGCTCCCCCTGTCCCTCGCCTCCCCGGCCGGCGCACACGACGCGACATGAGCGCAGTTCGGCAACGGTGCGCATCGATCCTACCTATAGCCCATCAGTCGCCGCCAGGGCCGGCCCTGAGCAATCTGGGGCCTCGGTGCGAGACAAAAAAATGGGGCCTTCATACACAAAAATTTATATAGCTCACTTTGATATTTCAATAGCAACTTATATATTGAACACAATTCTCTCTATATTCTTAATAGACACATTAAACCACATAAACTACACATTATATTATTGGTGACAAAGTCAGAATGTTCAATTGAAAAAGCAACTGCATTTGTCCAAAAGATAGCATAACAAGGTCGCACTCTCCACTCCACCTCGCACTCCATTCAGCTCACATTCTCCAACTCTGCGCTCCAGGCCTCTATCTCTCAGTCTCCAACTTTTAATGAATCTTGCAAAACAGATAAGTGCAATAGTTATGTAAAGCCTTTTCTTCTGACATTTTTCATTGGGTGGTTCATAAATTACTAGAGCTAGTTCCTGATTGTTACGAGTTCCTACCTTGAGCAAACACGTACCACCTATTCCCTCCGTTCCATATTGTTAGACTGCGCCATACAGATTATTGGGTCTATGTAATTATCTTCTCATCCGGTTGCCTGGTCTTAGTCTATCCATGCAACACATGCAGGCACGAGCACCACTAACGGCACTCACTCTCCTAGATTGTAGGATCTGTAGTTGAGTTCGTTCATGTATTCCTCTCTCTCTCCCTCATGTGTATTCCCTATATAATACCCCAATGAGGATGAATACAAAGTGTGCTGCGTTCTAGCCCTTCGTCTATCTCTTACATGGTATCAGATTCTTGATCCTCTTCTCACGCTTCCGCAATGAGCTCTCCCAGTACCACTGACGGCGGCGGCTCCCCCTCTGCTGCTGCCGCCACCACCCCGCCGTCGGGCTCCCCTGCCCTACCGGCGGCAACTCCAGCTCCTCTCCCGCTTCAGGCTCTCGCGCCTCGCGCCCGCGCCACGCATCCTATCTTCGGGCCCGGCTGGGCTCAGATCGTCGCCGGCGTCAACGTCCACAACACCGTCAAGGTCACCCTCGACATCCATGGGACGCGGCTTTCTCTCTGGCGCCGCGCCATTCTCCATCTGGTGGCCCAGTGGGACGTGGGCGCCCACCTCGCTGCGGACTTCGACGACCACGCCGATGACCCCGAGTGGCACATCATCAACATCTCTGTCCGCGGCTGGATGCTCAACACCATGAGCCTCGAGCTTCAAGGCCTGCTGCTGGACACGGGCTCCACGGCGTTCGCCCTGTGGACCGCGCTCGACTCACTCTTCACCAACAACAGGCGCGCTCATCAGGCGTACCTCTCTGCTGATCTGTATGAACAGAAGCAGGGCGAGCTGTCTGCGTCCTCCTACATCTCCAAACTCAAGCGCATCGCCGACTCCCTACGCGACCTCGGCAAGCCCATGTCCGACGAAGATCTCGTCGCCGCCCTGCTCAAGCGCCTCAGCGATCGGCACCGCTCGACTGCCAAACTCATCAGCCGCAGCAACCCACCGCCCGACTTTGACTCTGCGGTGTCCATGCCGCCGATGGACGAGCTGGAAGACGGCGGCATTCGCACCGCCCCTGCCGCCCAGGACACGGCGCTCGCTACGTTCAAGCCGCCAGCCCCGGCCAGTGCCGCTGGGTCTCCTTCTCCAACCCAGGGCAAGACCAAGCGCAAGCGCCACAACAACGGTGGCTACGGCTCTCCTGGCGGTTCTGCTACCACCGCCCCGCCCAACCAGGTGGCGCCTTGGACTGGCTATGTCCACGCCTACCCGGTGCAGCTCCCGCCGCCGCCACGACCAGCTGGCGGCCACGGCATCTTCGGGCCTCGTCCACAAGCCCACACCGCCTTCGCCCCCGTCCACTACCTCCCGATGCCGCAGTACCAGTACCAGCCGGGGCAGCATCCACCGATGCCGCAGTACCAGTACCAGCAGCAGCTGCATCATGGTGTCCAACCGATGCAGCTCCAGTACCAGCAGCAGCCGCAGCATGGTGTCCACGATAGCGGCGTCGATCAAGCGGCCCTGATGGGGGATCTGTAGAACCTGTCGCTCCAGAATTCATGCACCGGCTGGATTGCGGACTCTGGCGCTACCTCTCACCTCACCTCGAATCCAGGTATGCTCTCGCATTCGTCCTCGATTTCAAATTATCCCCCAGTTTTAGTTGGTAATGGTAGCTCCATGCCCATCAGTCACATTGGCTCAGCATCTCTCTCCACCTCTCACCGACCTCTTCTTCTCAATGATATTCTTGTTGCCCCACATTTAATCAAAGATCTTCTCTCTGTTCGCCGCTTTACCACCGATAATTCATGTTCAATGGAGTTTGATCCCTTTGGCTTATCTGTGAAGGACTACAAAACCAAGGAGGAGCTGCTCCGATGCAATAGTAGCGGGGATCTTTATCCAATCTTTCCGCCGGTGCCCCCCTTCGCTCTCGCCATCGTCACTCAGCTCACAGACCTATGGCACCGGCGTCTCGGACACCCTGGCGATTGCACTGCTTTTTCAAGAAAATTTCCTAAATGTAATAATTCAGATGGGCGCTTGTGCTCAATCTGTTAGATAGGCAAGCATCGTAGATTACCTTTTTCTGATTCTACTAGTCACACATCAGCTCCCTTTCAGTTGATACACTGCAATTTGTGGACCTCCCCTGTTCAAAGTGTATCCGGCAATAAATACTACCTCATTATCATCGACGATTTCTCTCATTACATGTGGACCTTTCCTCTTCATTTAAAATCTGATGTATCGGAGAAGTTTCGCCTCTTTCATGCTTTTGTCCGCACCCACTTCCACACTACCATAGGCACCATACAATGTGATAATGTAACTGAATTTGACAACGCCACTAACAGATCCTTTCTCCTACCTCACGGCACCACGATGCGTTTCTCATGCCCGTACACCTCACCCCAAAACGGGAAAGCTGAACGCGGGATTCGCACCACCAACGACGTCGTCCGAACTCTTCTCCTCCAGGCCTCCATGCCGGCATGCTACTGGGAAGAGGCCCTTGGCGTTGCCACCCACGTTCTGAACCTACGCCCCACCAAAGCCCTGCAACGGTGCTCCGCTTCTGTTGTGCCCGTTGCCGCGGCAGGACATCTCGGTGTTTCTGCTGCCTCGGCAGCAAACCCTGGTAGTTTTACTCCACACGAGGCCCTCCTGCGCACACCACCCACCTACACTCACCTTAGGGTTTTTGGCTGCCTATGCTTTCCCAACACGACCGCCACGGCTGCGCACAAACTCTCCCCTCGCTCCACTCCTTGTGTTTTCGTTGGCTATCCTACGGACCACAAAGGGTTTCGTTGCCTCGATCTCTCTACCCGCCGTGTCCGCATCTCGCGTCATGTCACGTTCGATGAGACGGTCTTTCCCTTCTCCTCGATCCATAAACCTAACGTTCCCACCTACGATTTCTGTCACCCATCAGGACCTCTCCTATACCCGCCGCCACCGATCGTTAGCTCCCCTACGGCTCCCCCAATTCCTCCCACACCGGTAGCTCCTGTCCCCAACCCTAACCCAGCAACCACACCTCCCTCTAACCCGTCGTGTAGCTCCAGCCCTAGCTCCTGTCCTACGGCGCCTCTCTCCACCATCTCTAGCTCGCCGTCCACCGTCGGCTCGCCACCTCCTTCCACACCTATCGCAGCTCCCCTTCCACCACACGCCGTCCCGGTGCAACCTCCCCACAACCCACATCCTATGCGCACCCGGGCCAAGACTGGCTTTCATCTTCCATCCCGGCGCCTCAATTTCTTAGCTGACGCCACCCAACCGATCTCTCCCGTCCCTCGCACCTACCGCACTACTCTCGCCGATCCAAACTGGGCTAATGCCATGGGAGATGAGTACCAAGCTCTTGTGCAAAACGAGACTTGGACTCTTGTTCCACGGCCACCCAACTCGAACGTCGTCAGCGGCAAATGGGTTTTCCGCCATAAGCATAACTCTGATGGTTCCCTCGCTCGCTACAAAGCTCGGTGGGTTGTTCATGGATTTTCTCAAGCCGAAGGCATCGATTATGATGAGACCTTTAGCCCGGTAGTTAAACCTAGCGCCATCCGTGTCGTTCTGTCGCTCGCCATGTCCTTCTCCTGGCCTGTCCATCAGCTGGACGTTAAAAACGCCTTTCTCCATGGGACCCTCAACGATATCGTCTACTGTCAGCAGCCTCTAGGGTTTGAAGACCCCGCACATCCCTCTCATGTTTGTCTTCTCAACAAATCCCTATACGGCCTCAAACAGGCACCTCGCGCTTGGTTCCATCGTTTCCACACCTTCATCACCTCGATTGTCCTGACTACTTCTTCCCACTCCTTCCTCCAATCTGTCATCGCCAAACCAATCTGTCATTGCCAAACTGAGTGGTGAATTCGCCATGTCTGACCTCGGATCTCTTTCCCACTTTCTTGGCATCTCTGTCTCCCGTAATTCCTCCAACATGTTTCTCTCTCAGCGACAATATGCTCTCGAGATCCTTCAGCGCGCCGGCATGGCCGACTGTCAGCCGGTTCGTACACCCATCGATTCTGGCTCCAAAATCTCTGCATCCGACGGTGATCTCTTAGACAATCCCACACTCTTCCGTAGTCTGACCGGCGTCCTCCAATATCTGACTATCACTCGCCCTGATCTCTCATATGCAGTTCAGCAGGCGCGTCTCTTCATGCACGCTCCCCGCACACCTCACCTAAACCTCGTCAAACGGATCCTTCGCTACATCAAAGGCACAATCGACTACGGCATGCACATCTATCCCACTCCTGTTACCTCGCTGATTGCTTATTCCGATGCGGATTGGGTTGGATGCCCCGACACCAGATGCTCGACTTCAGGGTTTTGCGTTTTTCTTGGGGATAATTTGATATCTTGGTCGTCAAAGCGACAGCTGACTGTTTCTAGGTCGAGTGCCGAGGCGAAGTACAGGTTTGTTGCCCATGCCGTCGCCGAGACCACCTGGTTGCGTCAGCTCTTGCAGGAACTCCATCAGGTTATTGCTAAATCGACTGTCGTTTATTGTGATAACATCTCTGCTGTGTATATGTCTGCTAATCCTGTGCAGCACCGGCGGACAAAACACATCGAGATCGACATCCATTTTGTCAGGGACAAGGTGCAGCTGGGCGAGATCAAGGTTCTGCATGTACCCACTACTTCTCAATATGCAGACATCTTTCTCAAGGGCCTCCCGACGGCCACCTTCGCTGAATTTCGATCCAGTCTCAACGTTCGTCCACCTACCGATGCGACTGCGGGGGGGTGTTAGACTGCGTCATACAGATTGGGTCTATGTAATTATCTTCTCATCCGGTTGCCTGGTCTTAGTCTATCCATGCAACACATGCAGGCACGAGCACCACTAACGGCACTCACTCTCCTAGATTGTAGGATCTGTAGTTGAGTTCGTTCATGTATTCCTCTCTCTCTCCCTCATGTGTAATCCCTATATAATACCCCAATGAGGATGAATACAAAGTGTGCTGCGTTCTAGCCCTTCGTCTATCTCTTACACATATTACTTGACTTTCAAATGGATTAATCTATACACAAAATAAATCTGGTGACATCCATCAGTCGCCGCCTCCTACGCCGAACGATCAGTGGAATGGAGGGAGTACCTAACTACTCGAAGCTTGTCCGTCTAGCCGGGGGTATGCGTTCTGGCCAGGGGCGGAGGCAGGAATGAAGGTCAAGGGGGGCCAAACCATGGTAATCATCCATTGGTGGGCCAACCATGTTAATTTTGTCTAAAACAATTTATAAATTTAGCTTATGCATAAAATTAAGCTTTGTCTATCATGCCATAGGGGGGCAACCCCCCCCCCCCCTCCCCTGCTCCCGAACAGCAAATAAATTAAAAATTTCAGTGGATAATTTTCTTGTTTTCGCAAAAAATGGCAATAAAACGACTTTGAATACCCAGTGTCAAAATCCTGCGCCCGCCACTGTCTCGGCGGTCGCCACCTTCGTGATTGGGGTTCTCGTAACTCTATTAACCATCTGGTTTCGCATCGAGAAGTACGTGGATGGATTAGCGGACCAGATCGTCGGGAAGGTCGCCGAGAAGGTCATCGCCCAGCAGCAGCAGAACCGCGGCGGGGGCGGCGCGCTCCGCCGCGGGCGGGCTGGCTTGGCTCCGATTGCTCGCCATCACGCCCTCCAGATCGAGGAGGATACGTGACAGGTAGGAGACCGTGTGGTGTCGTTGCATCCATCCAGACTGCAATATTCCGCCCCTGCGGCTTGGCATGCTTCTCGGCAAGCAGAAGTTATGTCATGGCCACATCTCCTTAGCGGGAATAAAAAAGCACACTAGATACTCTTTCAATTGGAGGTAGCTAGATATTCATTACGTCCAAGCTGTCGAATAATGTTTTAATTTTACAAGGCAAGAGAATCAAATTATTATCAATGCGTATTTTATAAATTACAGTAACATGTTTCACTCTGTCCGTTCATTATGCAGCAGATGCAAGCTGCTACTGTTACTTCTAATGCCTTTTCCCTGCAAGGTACTCCCTCCGTTCCATAATATAAGATGTTTTAGGTGTTTCACATGTTGTCTAGATTCGGACTAAAAAGAATGGAAAGAAAGTGAATATATATACTAAAACATGTCTAGGTACATGTGGTCCAAATGTGAATGTGGAAAAAGTCTAAAACATCTTATATTATGGAACGGAGGGAGTACAAGACAAATTCAGATTCTGTACTTGCTTCCTAAGTACCTCATGATGGTTGGTGTTTGATTTTCTCATTGCACTAAGAGGTTGTACTAGGAGGATAATCTTAATTTTGGAAGCGGTCTTTCTGCAAGGGACAAATTAACATTAGTTATTTGCTAGACATGATGTACACAGTTATGGTATAGATTTTTTTCTTTGCAAATTTTTACATAGAGTTGATATTCACTGTAAATCACATGAGACTATTTCTTCGAAACCCCATAGTACTCTAGCTGCGTCCGATAAAGGAAAGGAAAATTGGGTACACTAGCAACAATAATCATTGCCGTTGTTCAGCCATGCATGCAAATTATCCATCAACAGCCTGTGCACATACGCGGTGAAGAGCCTAGAGCTAGACACTGGCACGTGTGTATATCTACTTGGATTATCACGGAATTATTTTTTCTTTGTGGTGAGCACATCATGGAACTCTAGATATATGCTTATCCAAAAAGGGGATGACCTCAGCCTCTATATAATCTATAGATATTTATGCCTTTTATTAATCCTTTTCTTCTCATATCAGCACATGAGACATAATGAATTAAACTATTAAAGAGGTGTATATTTCATTGGTGGGCCAAACCATGGTAATCATCCATTGGTGGGACAACCATGGTAATTTTATCTAAAACAATTTATAAATTTAGCTTATGCATAAAATTAAGCTTTGTCTATCATGCCATAGGGGGGCAACCCCCCCCCCCCCCCTCCCCTGCTCCCGAACAACAAATAAATTAAAATTTTCAGTGGATAATTTTCTTGTTTTCGCAAAAATGGCAATAAAACGACTTTGAATACCCAGTGTCAAAATCCTGCGCCCGCCACTGTCTCGGCGGTCGCCACCTTCGTGATTGGGATTCTCTTAACTCTATTAATCATCTGGTTTGGCAGCGAGAAGTACGTGGATGGATTAGCGGACCAGATCGTCGGGAAGGTCGCCGAGAAGGTCATCGCCCAGCAGCAGTAGCAGAACCGTGGCGGGGGCGGCGCCCTCGCCGCGGGCGGGCTGGCTTGGCTCCGATTGCTCGCCATCACGCCCTCCAGATCGAGGAGGATACGTAGTGATTCTTCGTTGCTTTCAGCAGGTTAGTACATGCAATGTATTTTCTTCCCCCGCAATTCAGATGTAATTATTATTTGTGAAATCACTAGTTGTTCCTGGCATTGTGCATCTAATGAAGAGAAACACTATATTTTAGATGCAGTAATATGTAGTCCCAAAAACACCATGATGTAACTAGCTATAAATAACCGTTTTGTCATCAGTTTATATAAGAACATGTCATTGTTGTATTTTGTATCTCTTAACCACATGAAGCACTTATTCCTTTTGATAGTAACCAGATGTTAGTTCGAGAACATTTTCATTCTGAGCTTGTTTTCTTTTGTTTGGATAACACTTGTTTAGTCCGCTTCATAAATGTAAGGAACTTGTTTAACTGAAAAATCTTCAGTGATAGTGCAAAATGTGTTGTTGCAGGTCAGTACATAAGAAAAAGATGGAATTAAGTGAGGAACTAAGGAAGGTTTTCAGTGTTCACTCTGCGTTCGTAGTCAAGCAAGAAGATGGAGGTCTGGAAGCAAAATTAAAATTTGCACGTAGATTCTTTTGTTTCGCGGCCAGATGCAAGAACAATCTTATTGCACCATTAATTTTTCAGTTTGCCTACATGTCACTTTGTTACATCCACCAACCTTAATCTTCATGTCGATGATACATGTCTACTACTATTGTTACATCCTTTCTCTCTCTGTTGTTATTCTTATTTCTTACAACTAGCAGTTGCATCCATTCCTACTGTGATATATGTTACAAGATCAGGGGCAAAGTAAAGCGATAGTAGTCATTTTACACCAATCAGTTGCTTACATTTGTCCAGTTTTTTTACACAGTATATTTGTAATTTAGAGGAGGTGTGGATCGACCGCGTCGCTAACCATTTTGAGAGAAGTTGGGGTCACGTGGGGTTGGCAGCCGGGGCATGATTGTTTGGGCTCGGGGCGGGGGGAAACGCGCGGGTGTAGAGCGTGGGTTAGGAGAACATATCCAGTAACGAGCATTGATGTGCTACGAACGCGGCGCGTCATGCTTGACTAACATTGACCAAATTTTGGTAGAGTTGACTGGTCTGCTTTGCCTGAGAAATCAATATATGCAACGGGTGTGGATTGCAAATGCTATTGCGCTGGAAGAAAACACCGATAATATGCTGATTAATCGACAATCATAATGCATACTCCCCCTCCCTTCCTCTCAAAAGAAGGCCTATATTTTTCTTTCAAAAATCAAACAATTAATATCAATTTAGCCACTGCCGCCGCGTCATGTGCAGAGACGAGATTTGGCCAGGGATGGATAGTAGGCAGACAGGCAGTACGCTGATAGTGGTAGCCAGCAGCCAATAATTTATTCCTCGTTTCGGGGGTGTACCAAGCTCCGGTAGGACGGGAGGCACTGTTCCGGCAAGGTTTGAAAGCTGTAGCCATCGGTGAACTGGAGTGGCCTTCGCTTGACCGTTCCACGTGAAACCATAGCTGAAAATGGCTCACTCGTATAAACCAGGACTATACTCTCAAATGGTAATGCAATTATGCACTACAGGCAGGCCGCCTCTGGTATCCATGCATGCATGTGTCCTGGCTTTGCCGGAAGATAGATCCGTGGTTAGTGGTGACCCTCCACTTCTCAAAGGCTCAAAGCTCTCTCACATGTACGCATGGAGACTACAGTACATCTTTCCTCCTCTAATTTGAAAGCAGACGTGACAGGTAGGAGACCGTGTGGTGTCGTTGCATCCATCCAGACTGCAATATTCCGCCCCTGCGGCTTGGCATGCTTGTCGGCAAGCAGAAGTTATGTCATGGCCACATCTCCTCAGCGGGAATAAAAAAGCACACTAGATACTCTTTCAATTGGAGGTAGCTAGATATTCATTACGTCCAAGCTGTCGAATAATGTTTTAATTTTACATGGCAAGAGAATCAAATTATTATCAATGCGTATTTTATAAATTATAGTAACATGTTTCACTCTGTCCGTTCATTATGCAGCAGATGCAAGCTGCTACTGTTACTTTTAATGCCTTTTCCCTGCAAGGTACTCCCTCCGTTCCATAATATAAGATGTTTTAGGTGTTTCACATGTTGTCTAGATTCGGACTAAAAAGAATGGAAAGAGAGTGAATATATATACTAAAACATGTCTAGGTACATGTGGTCCAAATGTGAATGTGGAAAAAGTCTAAAACATCTTATATTATGGAACGGAGGGAGTACATGACAATTCAGATTCTGTACTTGCTTCCTAAGTACCTCATGATGGTTGGTGTTTGATTTTCTCATTGCACTAAGAGGTTGTACTAGGAGGATAATCTTAATTTTGGAAGCGGTCTTTCTGCAAGGGACAAATTACCATTAGTTATTTGCTAGACATGATGTACACAGTTATGGTATAGATTTTTTCTTTGCAAATTTTTACATAGAGTTGATATTCACTGTAAATCACATGAGACTCTTTCTTCGAGACCCCATAGTACTCTAGTTGCGCCCGACAAAGGAAAGGAAAATTGGGTACACTTGCAACAATAATCATTGCCGTTGTTCAGCCATGCATGCAAATTATCCATCAACAGCCCGTGCACATACGCGGTGAAGAGTCTAGAGCTAGACACTGGCACGTGTGTATATCTACTTGGATTATCACCGAATTATTTTTTCTTTGTCGTGAGCACATCATGGAACTCTAGATATATGCTTATCCAAAAAGGGGATGACCTCAGCCTCTATATAATCTATAGATATTTATGCCTTTTATTAATCCTTTTCTTCTCATATCAGCACATGAGACATAATGAATTAAACTATTAAAGAGGTGTATATTTCATTGGTGGGCCAAACCATGGTAATCATCCATTGGTGGGGCAACCATGGTAATTTTGTCTAAAACAATTTATAAATTTAGCTTATGCATAAAATTAAGCTTTGTCTATCATGCCATACGGGGGCAACCCCCCCCCCCCCTCCCCTGCTCCCGAACAACAAATAAATTAAAATTTTCAGTGGATAATTTTCTTGTTTTCTCAAAAATGGCAATAAAACGACTTGAATACCCAGTGTCAAAATCCTGCGCCCGCCACTGTCTCGGCGGTCGCCACCTTCGTGATTGGGGTTCTCGTAACTCTATTAATCATCTTAGTGATTCTTTGTTGCTTTCAGCAGGTTAGTACATGCAATGTATTTTCTGCCCCCGCAATTCAGATGTAATTATTATTTGTGAATCGCTACTTGTTCCTGGCATTGTGCATCTAATGAAGAGAAACACTATATTTTAGATGCAGTAATATGTAGTCCCAAAAACACCATGATGTAACTAGCTATAAATAACCGTTTTGTCATCATTTATATAAGAACATGCCATTGTTGTATTTTGTATCTCTTAACCACATGAAGCAATTATTCCTTTTGACAGTAACCAGATGTTAGTTCGAGAACATTTTCATTCTGAGCTTGTTTTCTTTTGTTTGGATAACACTTGTTTAGTCCGCTTCATAAATGTAAGGAACTTGTTTAACTGAAAAATCTTCAGTGATAGTGCAAAATGTGTTGTTGCAGGTCAGTACATAAGAAAAAGATGGAATTAAGTGAGGAACTAAGGAAGGTTTTCAGTGTTCACTCTGCGTTCGTAGTCAAGCAAGAAGATGGAGGTCTGGAAGCAAAATTAAAATTTGCACGTAGATTCTTTTGTTTCGCGGCCAGATGCAAGAACAATCTTATTGCACCATTAATTTTTCAGTTTGCCTACATGTCACTTTGTTACATCCACCAACCTTAATCTTCATGTCGATGATACATGTCTACTACTATTGTTACATCCTTTCTCTCTCTGTTGTTATTCTTATTTCTTACAACTAGCAGTTGCATCCATTCCTACTGTGATATATGTTACAAGATCAGGGGCAAAGTAAAGCGATAGTAGTCATTTTACACCAATCAGTTGCTTACATTTGTCCAGTTTTTCTACACAGTGTATTTGTAATTAGAGGAGGTGTGGATCGACCGCGTCGCTAACCATTTTGAGAGAAGCTGGGGTCACGTGGGGTGGCAGCCGGGGCATGATTGTTTGGGCTCGGGGCGGGGGGAAACGCGCGGGTGTAGAGCGTGGGTTAGGAGAACATATCCAGTAACGAGCATTGATGTGCTACGAACGCGGCGCGTCATGCTTGACTAACATTGACCAAATTTTGGGAGAGTTGACTGGTCTGCTTTGCCTAAGAAATCAATATATGCAACGGGTGTGGATTGCAAATGCTATTGCGCTGGAAGAAAACACCGATAATATGCTGATTAATCGACAATCATAATGCATACTCCCGGCCTCCCTTCCTCTCAAAAGAAGGCCTATATTTTTCTTTCAAAAATCAAACAATTAATATAAATTTAGCCACTGCCGCCGCGTCATGTGCAGAGACGAGATTTGGCCAGGGATGGATAGTAGGCAGACAGGCAGTACGCTGATAGTGGTAGCCAGCAGCCAATAATTTATTCCTCGTTTCGGGGGTGTACCAAGCTCCGGTAGGACGGGAGGCACTGTTCCGGCAAGGTTTGAAAGCTGTAGCCATCGGTGAACTGGAGTGGCCTTCGCTTGACCGTTCCACGTGAAACCATAGCTGAAAATGGCTCACTCATAAAACCAGGACTATACTCTCAAATGGTAATGCAATTATGCACTACAAGCAGGCCGCCTCTGGTATCCATGCATGCATGTGTCCTGGCTTTGCCGGAAGATAGATCCGTGGTTAGTGGTGACCCTCCACTTCTCAAAGGCTCAAAGCTCTCTCACATGTACGCATGGAGACTACAGTACATCTTTCCTCCTCTAATTTGAAAGCAGACGTGACAGGTAGGAGACCGTGTGGTGCCGTTGCATCCATCCAGACTGCAATATTCCGCCCCTGTGGCTTGGCATGCTTCTCGGCAAGCAGAAGTTATGTCATGGCCACATCTCCTCAGCGGGAATAAAAAAGCACACTAGATACTCTTTCAATTGGAGGTAGCTAGGATATTCATTACGTCCAAGCTGTCGAATAATGTTTTAATTTTACATGGCAAGAGAATCAAATTATTATCAATGCGTATTTTATAAATTACAGTAACATGTTTCACTCTGTCCGTTCATTATGCAGCAGATGCAAGCTGCTACTGTTACTTTTAATGCCTTTTCCCTGCAAGATACTCCCTCCGTTCCAAATATAAGATGTTTTAGGTGTTTCACATGTTGTCTAGATTCGACTAAAAGAATGGAAAGAGAGTGAATATATATACTAAAACATGTCTAGGTACATGTGGTCCAAATGTGAATGTGGAAAAAGTCTAAAACATCTTATTATGGAACGGAGGGAGTACATGACAAATTCAGATTCTGTACTTGCTTCCTAAGTACCTCATGATGGTTGGTGTTTGATTTTCTCATTGCACTAAGAGGTTGTACTAGGAGGATAATCTTAATTTTGGAAGCGGTCTTTCTGCAAGGGACAAATTACCATTAGTTATTTGCTAGACATGATGTACACAGTTATGGTATAGATTTTTTCTTTGCAAATTTTTACATAGAGTTGATATTCACTGTAAATCACATGAGACTCTTTCTTCGAAACCCCATAGTACTCTAGCTGCGCCCGATAAAGGAAAGGAAAATTGGGTACACTAGCAACAATAATCATTGCCGTTGTTCAGCCATGCATGCAAATTATCCATCAACAGCCCGTGCACACACGCGGTGAAGAGTCTAGAGCTAGACACGGCACGTGTGTATATCTACTTGGATTGTCACCGAATTATTTTTTCTTTGTCGTGAGCACATCATGGAACTCTAGATATATGCTTATCCAAAAAGGGGATGACCTCAGCCTCTATATAATCTATAGATATTTATGCCTTTTATTAATCCTTTTCTTCTCATATCAGCACATGAGACATAATGAATTAAACTATTAAAGAGGTGTATATTTCATTGGGGCCAACCATGGTAATCATCCATTGGTGGGGCAACCATGGTAATTTTGTCTAAAACAATTTATAAATTTAGCTTATGCATAAATTAAGCTTTGTCTATCATGCCATAGGGGGGCAACCCCCCCCCCCCCCCCCCTGCTCCCGAACAACAAATAAATTAAAATTTTCAGTGGATAATTTTCTTGTTTTCGC
>QRDG01000137.1:2671542-2730077 GCA_012064385.1 Puccinellia tenuiflora
TCCCCCTCATTTGCTTGAGGGATTCGTGCCTAGGGTTTCCATTGGGAAAACCTAGGTGTTTGGTTGTACTCACTTTGATTGTTGTTGTTTCAGTTATTGTATTGTTTTGGGAGCCCCTAATTAAGTTGTGGGTGTGTGCCCCAAGAACATTGTAAGGGCTCCGGTTTCCTCCTTGAAGGATACCGATAGTGGAAGGTGAACCAATCCCTTGGGTGAGGTTCATCGGAGAATAGGGTGAGGCTTTTGTGGCATCTTGAGTAGGCCTCTTGTGGCGAGCTCACACCCCTCCAACGAGACGTACTCTCTTAACAAGGAGGAACTCGGGAATACATCCTTGTCTCCGCGTGCTTTCCCTTTCGGTTATCTCTATCCTTTAGTTATCTTTACTTGTATCGTTCTATTTGCCTAGTTGCTCTAGTTAGCTTCTCATATAGGTAAATTCACCATAGTTGCATATGTAGAGAATTTATCTTTATGTAAGCCTAAAATCGAAAAAGAATTAAAATTTGGCGTAGCACCTATTCGCCCCCCCTCTAGGTGGCCATACGATCCTTTCAGTAGCCCCCCCCCCCCCTAAAACAGGGCAAAGTTAGGTCCCCTCCAGAGCCGTTGGATCATCATCGTACGCCTAGACATCATTACGACATGTTTTTGCATTTAACACCCTCATGTTTTCAGAAAATAAACCCGCAGTACATAACGGATCACTTAAACGAAGGAGTATATCACATTACCCCCCCCCCCCCACCCCACACTTTCTTGATATTTACTGCAGAAATGCCATCGTGGTGATTTAACCCGACTATTACAACAAAAACTATCGAGTATTGCAACAAAATTTCTAGCCACGTGTATAAAAAATATTGTATTGCATCAAATTGTCGCAATATTTTTTTTTAATGTAATGTTACAAAAAAATGGTTACCCAATCATTATTTTGTTGTAGATTGATTTACAACAAAAATTACGTACGATTGCAACAAAAAGCACTGAGGATTACAACAATTTCAACTGAAAGTGGTTAAACAACAATTTTTGGCTGCACATTGAATTGCAACAAAAATGACCAACAATTTAAAAAAAATCCCAAACGATTACAACAAAAAACTATCTGTTTGCTGCAATAAAAATATTGGTTAAGCAGCATTTTTTTGGTACATATTTATTTTGCAACAAAAATCATCCGCTATATCACCAAAATTCACAAACGATGACAATAAAAAAATAAGTGTAGAGCCTGGCGCCTAGAACATACAGAACATCGAAAAAATCTCGGAAACGGAAACTTGCAACAACCGTAAAAAAAAGTTGCAAAAATTAGGCGTGTGCTTTCACAACAATCTTGCGCGTGTTTTGTTACAAAATTTAACAAACGTATGCAATATCCGAAAAATCTGAAAAAAAAACTTCGTAAGGTGTGCTAGCTAGCCAAGCTGAGCTGGTGGGCTCTTTTCACACGTTAAATTTAGGACAGAAAAGTATAAAAATATGCTACTGGGCTCGCAGCGCGTAGTTGGGCTGCCATGTTGCCGTGCGGTGCTAGCGATCCGCACGATCGGAGGCGCGCGAGTGTAGTTCGCTCAAGGCGACCTACGATTTCGTCGCGTTTTCCATAAAGAAAAGGTCAAAAAAACGCGTTTTCTCACTCTTGGAGAAGGCTCCGCGTTCCCCAGCCCCCCTTCTCCTTCTCTCCGACTCCGAGCTCGGATCGAATTCCGACGAGCAATCGCCGCTAAATTTCCGCGGGACCGATGCATCTATTTAGTCGCAGGGTTGCCCATCCCACAAATCACCACCGCACCAAATTAGTTGTTCTCCGAGCTATGGCTAGGAAGGATCTCTTCCGCCGCCGCCGGCAGCGCTCTGCCTGCGATGAGGACCGCCTTGGTGCCCTTCCCGACGACCTGCTCCTCCACATCCTGAGCCGTCTCGACACCCGCAGCGCGCTTGGCGCCGCCGCGATCTCCAGGCGCTGGGCCCACCTCCCTCGCGAGCTCCCCGCCCTGGATCTTAAGGTCACCGATGCACTGCCGCCGCGCTACCGGCGGTGCCTCGACCTCCTATACGAGGCAAGGACATCGGACGGTCTAGGCGAGTCCTGCCGGAGGCTAGAAACCATCGCCGGGCTGTACGAGCGCCGCGCCATGCGCGCCATGGTTAGCTCCGTCAGGAGCCTCGTGTCCAGTCGGGCTCACCGGCGCGTGCGCAAGCTATCGCTCGAGATCTTCGAGTTCAGCACCTCCACCTGCATCAACCGCTTGGTCGCGAACGCCGTCGATTACTGGTGCGTCGAGGATCTCGAGGTCGTCGCCAGGCCCACGGACCCGTTCGCGCGTCCGCGTCCGGTCTACAGATTCCCCTGCGGCCGCATCAGCAGGAAGCCCGGCGAGTCCCGCCTCCGAAGTCTCAAGCTCGTCCATTGCTTGCCCCCGCCGCTCGAGGGGTTCGCCGCGCTCACCACGCTGGTACTGCGGGACCTGCCAGACTCCACACCCGCGGGCGTCTACCAGGGCGTGGTCGCCGCGTGCCCGCAGCTGCGAGTTCTGCACCTCGTGTCCTGCGAGTTCCGCAGGCGTAAAACCCCTTGGCTGGTGCTCGACGCGCCCATGTCAGAAATCAGAGAGCTCGTCGTGGACGGCCGGTTGATGGGCGTCAAGCTTCGCTCTCTCCCGAAGCTCGAGACCCTCACCGCCGTGAACGCCGACGTTCAGCTGTGCCTCGACGCCGCCCCGTGCCTCACGCACGTGAGCCTCGTCTTCTCGATTTGCCCGCTGAAGTACTCGATTCTGAACTACTTGATCTCCATGTTCATGCTCTTGTTGAAAGACGCCGTCAGCATCAGCAATCTCGTACTGCGGTTTACCGGGCCGGAGATGTGGATTGCGCGCAGCAAGAGTCCCTTTTCTCGGATGCCCAATCTGAAGAAGCTGCTTGTTGCGGACGTCCCTTCCTCCTGGGATGTCTCGTGGCCACGCATCCTCATCGAGGCAGCGCCGCTGCTTGAGAGCCTCAGTATCCATGTCTCCTGGCGCGAAGAGGAGCAGGAGGAGCCAGGTCAACATATATCCTACTTGCAACCCTTAGCTTCGCAGCAGCGCCACCGCCATTTGAAGGAGCTGGTGGTCATTGGCTTTCAGAGGACGAGGACGCAGCTAATTCACCTCGTGAGGTTCGCCGTGGATACTTCGACGGCGATGTGCCGTGTTGCTCTGCTCAAGCATGGTCATGTCGAAGACAAGGGTCCCTGGGACTGGGAGATGGTGAGCCAGCAAAGCACGTGGAGCGACGAGGAGAAGCTTGCCGTCCTGGATGGGATTCAGTGTTCGACAGCCCAAGTTGAAGTGGTTCTAGGTTGAATTAAATCTCTGTACTGTATACGTATGTCTTAGATTAGATTATGGTCTGGGCTTGATTTACCTTCTTTGAGAAACAGGATTGATCCATGTATTTCTCATTTGTAAATTGTACTAATCTATATGCTGTGTAAACTGAAATGTCCCGTTCAGATATCTCGGGCTGTTTTCTATCTGCATATGAGTAATCATATGCTCACTAATCGTGCTCATCCTTCAAGTTACATTTTTATGGACCTGAAGGTTCATGTGCATTATAAACTGGTTAAAGGTGTTTGCTTGTGAATTACACTGTCCAAGTTAGTGTGTGTTTTCCAAAACTGAGATGTACAGTTATCATTCTGGCAATGATGTTCTGCAGGTTGCAAGGACATCGCCCCTTAGCATAAGGTTGTATTTTGGATAAATTGCTGTAGAATTTAGAACAGTCTACCATGTGATATGCTCGAACTAAGTATGAATGTAGCAGAGGAGGAATCTAAAGAGTGGGAAAATTATGAAAATGACAGCATTACTTAGGCGCGGAGCAGATCCAGCAGATTTCACCAGTAAATACTTGACATACCTCCAAAATAAACAACTGACTTGACAACAGTGTCAGTGAAAATTCTGATGGTAGCCGGAAATCGAGGCTACTCCATCACCGATCACGCAACAACTACTCCAAGGCTCCAAGCAGCACCTCCAGGCTAGCATCGCTCCAGGCCGCACCCTGCAGGGCTCACCTCCATGGATCGTCTCTAGGCCGCAACCTCGTCGATTGCCGCCCAGTGATTCGTCGCCTCCAGAAGATCGTCGCCTCCAGAAGATCGTCGCCGCCCAGCAGTTCACCGCCTCTGACCCCCAGCAGATCGAGCCTCGGCTCGTCGACAAATCACCGCCTCCTTGCTGCAGCAGATCGTCTCTCCAGTTCTGGAGCACCTCAGGATCAACCTCGCCAGCACCTCGCCATGATCTGCATCACCTCGCCATGACCTGGAGTACTCCAGTTCCTCTCTTGTGCAACACTGAACCATGGTGCTTCCAGATGTTAGCTTCACTCCACCTGAACAATAAGAAGGCAACATACCAACTGAAGAATATGAAGGCAACAATCCATCTGAAGAAGGAAATTTTTTTTGCTAGCGCAACATTTGCAGTAAACTAGTGTACTGGAACATTTGCAGTAGACTTGTGTACCGGAAGATTTGCAGGAAAGTGCAAGAAACTTGCTTGCAGAATTTGCAAGAAACTTTGCATGCAAATTTTGCAAGCACAAAGTTTTGCTTGCGAAATTTGCATGTAAAGCAAAATTTGCTTGCAAACTTGTGCACATGCGAACATTTCAGTAGCAAAATTGGAATTTGTAGTTGACATTTCAGTAAAAAAATTCAGTGAACATTTAATTTGAACTAGCAAAATTCAATCTGCAGTGAAACACTTCAGTAAAATTTGTAGTGAACATTTCAGAAAATTTTACTGTAAAGAAATTTATCTTCTGCTCATTTGCAGGTGTTAAGTAGCCAATAAGAAGAGACCTGCGAGATGAGCACATGTTTGCTGCTTATATTGCTTTGAAAGCACCGAGCAAAGATGGAGAAACTGAGAAAAGAACAAGGAGAGCTTGTTGCTAATCGTAGGACAAAGAACATTTACAGTAAAGAAACGTGTCTAGACGGATAGGGGCGGGTCCTCGAGTAGCACCCCAACCTTTTTTTAATGTTAAAAATACTCAACCGTAAAACAAAAGAATCAAATATTCACACAAACTAGTGTGAATACAACTAAATTTAAACTAAAACAACTGAATTTAAACAAATCTGATCCTAGCCCTAAACTACTAGTCGGAGTCGAGGACGAAGGCGAAACCTAGAAAAGACACACACGACGACCATGTAGCCCGGCGTGTCCTCACGATCCTAGAGCTCACACTACATCTTGATCATGGCTCACAACAACTTCGGCTCTCGTTGAAGGTCAGGGACCAACCACTCTCCGCTTATGGCGCTGAATTGACGACGACCACCATCTCTTGCGACAAGAGGATGGTTCGACCACTCGTCCTTAGAGCATATCCATCGGGAGTGCCTAAATTGTGTCTGACACCCCCCAATCGGGGTGCTCTTGGGTGGGGGGTGGCGGACACATGTCCAACACTTTTTTGTGTGCTTCCCACACCGACACCCCACAAACAGACCGGACAAGCGTGAATTATTGGATGTTCTATGTAAATTATTCTTATAGCCGATGCAAAATCATGATACATGGTCATACTTAGCCATAGAGAATCTGTTTGAGAATGGGCAGCATACTCAATCCACTCAAGGGATCTTCTCTGGCCATAAAACAATAAAATACATGACAAACGAGTATGCATAGCCACAGAAAATCCCGTGTGAGTGGATCGTTCTAAAATAGCACACGCATGTGGCTAGGCACAGAAAATCCTTCCAGTGGATCGCTCCTTCGACTCCATCGCGTAGAGTTTGTGACATGTGGGCCAGTCCGAGCTGTTGTCCGGCCAAAATCGTGTCTGGCACCGCCGTGAGACCCCCAAGGTTGGGGTTGGCTCGACGGTGCCAGACACAATTTGATCTGGACGAGAGTTTTAGCCGCCCCCGATGTGGCACTTTTTGTGTCCTGCACCCCAAAGGGCTTTAGGGGCTCCTTTAATACCCGATGGAGATGCTCTTAGGCTCCCTCTTTGGCTCTGGCTTGGGCTAGCGCGACCTATCCCCCATGGGTTGCCGCATGGCCAACACGACCAGTCCACACGCCAAAAGGCGTCGCTTCGCCCGGTTTCCCCGCTTGGCCGCCGGCCTTGGTAGGCATGCTACAACCTTGTGCTTGTCCTCCTAGTCGTTGTGCGACATGGTTGCGGCGTGATGGCTAATGATAGATGTGGGGAGAGGAGGAGAGACAATTCGCGGGGACATGATGTTGGGACGACCGGACGGGGGGCTAGATAAGGCGACCTTGTTGTAGGTCAGGGTGGGCGTTCGGGATTTCCCGAAATTTCGGGACGGGATTTTCGGGTTTTTTTTTTATTCGGGTTTTCATATCTCATTCTCGAAATTATCCTGAAATAGTCAAATCTCGGCATTTAGGGTACCCGATATTTCGGGATCGGGATCGAGATTTCCTCAATTTTCCCAAATAGGAGCAGGGCCTCGAGAAAACCGACCTTCGATGCAAAGGAAGCCGGCGAGATGGCGGCCGACGGGGCGCTTCTTCGCAAGCGGCGGTGGGCGGGCTACAAGCGGTGGCGGCCAGGTCTGGCCGCATGGGGCGGAGCGGCGGCTGGGTGCGGGCCGTGGCGCTGAGCTGGGAAGGGGCGTGTCATAGCGCAGTTGGCCGCAAGGGGAGGGGGCGGGGGCGATGGCCACTAGCTACGGGACGCTGGGATGGCGTGCGTTTGCGGGATGGCGTGCAGGTGCGGGACTGCGGTGTGAGGATCTAGGGTTACAGAGGGAGACCTTGCTAGGCTTGATGTCTTGCTGGGCCTGGTCTTGGGCTTTTAATATTTTCGTGATATTCGGGATGTTCGGGTAATGAGAGTTATATCCTGAATTTCCCAAACTAATTTCGGGATTTCAGAACAGCTTCCCGAAAAAGCGATTGGGATTTTCTGGTTCGGGAAATTCGGGATCGGGTTATTCGGGTTCGGGAATCGGGAAAATGCCCAGCCTGAGTTGTAGGCGGGAGCCGGAAGGTCACCGAGATTAATATGATGGCGTGTGGGTAAGCAACCAAAGAAAGTGAAGAGAAGCCAGTTTGGAGATCGTTGTCGTTCTTTTCCGCGAAAGAGAGAGAGGCGGCGGCCTAGGGTTTCAACCCTAGCCGTCGCCGCCGCCATCTGCACCTTCCTCGTCGTCTTCGTCCATGAATCGACGGGTCCCCGCCTCCTCTAGTTGCCGCTCTGGCGCTAGGAGGGGTGGGGACCTTGGACCTGCGCACGGCGCTATTGAAAGGTCCTTAATGTTAGAGTTTGGTTTTGGTTGTCGTCTTCTTCGTTAATGGAGATGGCTTCGTATTCAATAAGTGATCTTTGGCCTATAGTTCGACGACGAGATCTCCTTCCCGATGTCAATGGTGGTGTTGAAAGGTTAAATTTATCTAGGTATTTACGTTGACATCTATGTCATTTCGGCTTACTTCAGAGAAATACAAGATTGTGTCATGTAATAAGAAAGAGTTTGAAGATATTAAAGATTTGATTTTTTTTAGACTTATAATCGCTGGATCAGTTTATGTATCTCTATCATGTACTATTTGCAGATATAAATATATATGATATTTATTATAAAAAAAACATCGATGACCTTAACTTGGATTGACCCGTGGTGTAGTCGCGGATAGTCGAGACTAACAAATTAATATGACCTTGCCAATCAGTATGGAGTGTATGGACAAGCCATATTTTCACGGATGAAAAAGATGTTCGAGCATAGTCTACGGGTTAGCATGTTACGGAATAACGTGGTATTTCCGTAACAGCTGTCTGCCCTGCCCGTAAGTCTAGCATTTTTTATGTTTTTATTCTAGTCAGTCACACGATGACACGACACTATATATACCGGTCCATCACCAACTGCTTGGTCCATAGTCGCAAAAATAAACTCAATGCATAAAAAAAAACTGTTTGGCCGACAGCTGCTCGGAGGGTCCCACTCCCACCAGTCCTACGTCCACGGACCTTCAGCGAGGAGGACGAGGACTGGGATCGAAGTCCGATCGAGCCTAGGGCGCTCGTTGCGGAGCCTCACCAGCTCTATGCGACGGCACTGCTTCGCTGACTGTTCATCGTTGTGGCGCCCCTCGTCGCTCTGATGGTGATCCATTATGGTGTAGGTGGTGGTGGTGGTGGAAATAAGGGGAGGGATGAGGTGACAAACGGAAAATGAGAAATGATATAGTGCCTTCCTAGCCATTAATTTCCGGCCAACTCCCCTGTTGCATGGTTTCAGAAAGATACGCCCGCATTAACATCACGTCGTGGATGAGACGCGACCTCGCCACAGTCGAAGTGACGGGTCGCTACGCGCAAATTGACGTCGCTGTGTAGCAGAGGTGAAATGACATATCGCTGCTGCGCCATAAATACCGTTGACCGGAGCGGTTCAGGTTCTGTGTCCATGACACAGCTGACCCACCAATTGGGACGTCGCGCGAAGCTATTGAACCGTGAGTTGGACGCGTTAGACGAGATATTGGACCGCGCCGAACCAAATTAGGTATTATCATCGCGTGACCAAACGCCAAATTTCGTTGAACGTGCCCAACGAAACTATGAACGGCTGCTCTTATTCGAGTCATGAGAGCATCACTAGTAGAGCCCTCAAACCCTCAAATGTTTAAGGGTTGAGAATTGGAATTTTTTGGCACTTTTAAGGGTTGAAAAACAGGGGAAATACTAGAACCCTCAAACCCAACCCTTATCGTAATATTCTATGAATATGCCAATCAGATTTTTCCCCTTCTTCCTCCTCTCCTCTGGCCAACTGCCCCGCCGCCCCAGCCCTGCCCCGCCGCCGCCCTGGCCGTCGCGCCTCCCCAGCCCTGCCCCGCAGCCGCCCTGGCCGTCGCGCCGCCCCAGCCCGCCCCAGGCCGCGCCGCCCCGTGCCGCCTCCGTGCCGCCACAGGCCGCGCCGCCCCGTGCCGCCACAGGCCGAGCCGTCCCAGGCCGCTCCGCCCAGGCCGGGCCGCCCCGTGCCGACTCCGGCCGCGCCACTTAGCGGCGACCACCGAGGCCACTGGCGCCGGCAGGCTCGGGAAGGGCGGCTGCTGGGCCGGCGCGGGCGTCGAGGAGGCGGGGAATGGGGCCGGGCCACGGGCGGGGCGAGGGAGGAGGCGGGCGGCGGCCGGCGGAGGCGAGCTTGGCGGGCTGGGAAATTTCCCTCCCGCGCGTTCACACTCCACAGTCGCAAAAAAAAAACTGCTTGGTCCACAGCTGCCCAGTGGGTCCCACTAGTCCTATGTCCACGGACTTCACCGAGGAGGACGAGGACTGAGGTCGACGCGTGTCCGATCGAGCCTAGGGCTCGCCCCCAAATCAGCGCAGTCCCCACCTAAGCAATTTCGATTTCCGGCAAATTTTTGCGAGAATCTGGGAAGATGGCCAGTGGAGGAGATCCCCGGCGAGGAGATCCGCGGCGGATCCACCGTCGCCCGTCCCGAGCGCGATCGGCATCGCCTCCTCCTGCGCATGGAGGTGCTCGTGCGATCTCGCAGGCGGCGAGGAGCTCCCGGGCGGAGGTGGCGCCAGTATCAGTTCGTGGGTGCTCGGTACCTCCGCGCCGCGGCGATGGAGGCGTCTCATGGCGGCCGCGGCTCGAAAGTTTGCGCGTCGCCACCCTCATGGAGGACCACGGGCAGACGCAGGCCAAGATGGTGCACCCGCAGCTCCGTGCGCTTCTGTCCCACGCGATGTCGCGGATGAACAGAGCCGTATTGATTGATGGCGCGGTTCTGGATGAGCTTTTGCAGCAGATATCAGATGCGCTGCTGCAGGCTGATTTCAGCTTGGAGATGGTTTCGAGGATGGTCTCGGAGTTGCGGTCCAAAGTCAGTGCAATGGATCTCGTAGCCAGCGGCAGCAAACACCAAATCTACCAGGTTGTCAAATTCTTCCTACTGAATATTGCATTAGACTCTATTGTCCTGCTTGGTATCTAAAGTCAACTAAAAATTTATTTTATGTACTAGGATATTCCTCGTAGAATGACTGTCTATAGATGGAGGCTGCACCCCTCTGTTGGTGTATAAGTTTTAGTGTACGCTTGCACCAGCTACTAAACCTTGTATTTCGCTGCACTTGTATCTTGTCGCTGTTGTGCAGTTTTGTAACCCAGACTGTAAAATTCCAAGAAGTAGAAACTTGATATCTTATTTGGAGCTGTGTTTATCTAAGGATCACAAATGAGTTCATCTTTGATATGATCAAGGATCTGTCCTCACTTTCAGCTTTTGATTAGACCCCTTTGTACTACTTGATCTGAAGGATTACTTGAACTACAGCTATTGCCTTTCTTATTTTTTCCTTCTGAAGGGGTACTTGGTATCTCTGTTCATATATTACTTTAGACTATATTTGCCTGGTTGGTATCTGAAGTCCACTAAAATTTTATTTATGTACTACCTCTGGTCCAGAAAAACTGTCTTGGAGCGTGTACTGTCTTGTTACAAAATACGTGTACAAGCCGCGACAAATATTCCACGTTGGAGGGAGTACTAGAATATTCCTCTTAGAATGGCTGTCTATAGGTGGAAGCTGCACCTTCTGTTGGTGTATAAATTTTAGTGCACGGTTACTCAGCTACTGAACCTTATATTTCATTGCACTTGTATCATCTCCGTAGAAGCCAACTAACATAGTTTGGATGCACCTCTGTGGGTGGCACGGCTGTTGTGCAGTTTTGTAACCCAAAGTGTAAAATCCCAAGAAGTAGAAACTTGCTATCTAATTTGGAGCTGTGTTTATCTAAGGATCACAAATAAGTTCATCTTTGATATGATCAAGGATCTGTCTTCACTTTCAACTTTTGTTTAGACCCCTTTGTACTACTTGATCTGAAGGATTAGTTGAGCTACAGTTTTTTGCTTTCTTATATTTTTCCTTGTGAAGTACTTGGTGTCTCTGTTCACAAGTGTCTTATAGGCTTCACTAGACACTCTCTAGATGAAAACACGAGTGCAGTTTACTGTTGGAACTTAGCTTGACAACTACCGAGTGTTCTTCAAAATATACTTGTAAGGAGCTGAATTTTGATGTCTGGTTTTGTAGGCAATCAACAAGGCTCTTTGTAGATTGATTGACTCCGGAAAGAAGCCAGACTTCGTCCCCAAGAAGGGGAAGTCATGTGTTATTTTGTTCGTAGGCCTCAAAGGTAAATTTGGTGTGAGACACAATATTGTCATTTCGCTGTGTTTGTTCAGAGTTGTGTTTTTATACATGATAGCCTTTATTCTTTGGAATAGGTTCCGGCAAAACTAGTAGCTGTGCAAAGTTTGCCTATTATCACCAGCACAAAGGGTTTAGTCCATCCTTGGTTTGTGCTAACACAAGTGGAAACCAGCCTTTTCACCAATTAAAACAGATGGCGCAGCAGGCGAATATCCCCTGCTACGGAAGGTTGTCTATTTTTGTAACTATTTCTTGTTTGAAATCAAGTTTTTATGATTTATCTAGAAAAACTAAAATCTCATTTTTGCAGCCACACCGAACCAGATCCGGTAAAGATTGCTGTTCGCTATGTGGAGAAGATGAGGAAAGTTAACTCTGATCTGATTATTATAGATACAAGGGGAGGTCACATGTCCGATGAATCTTTCTTTCCTGAAATCTGCAACATAGAAAAAGCTACGGTAGTTCTTCTCTCCATCTTATGCATTTTATTTATGGTTTCATGTTTTTAGCTCGGACTAGCAAACATGCCTGTGTTGCAACGAATGAGAAAAACATATCACGCAACCAGTTCTCTGTTTTGACATGATGTCCCACCCGTATACCGTTTATCCTCTTTTCCACCCACCTTGTTGAATTGACTTTTTTATTTAGTTCATAAGTTGATTTTTTATTATGTTTTTTTGTGTGGTTGGTTGTGTGTATTCTAGCATCGAGTTGTTGTCTCTTAGTCCTTGGGTGGCAACGATCACCCGTCTGTGGCACTATGTCGTTGGGGTTGGCGTCGATACATGATATCGAGTTGTTTTAGGGGCGTGGTGCGGGGGAGTAATTTTCATATTATAAATAGTGGAGTGTTTATCTATTCATCTTGTTACCTACTCACCTGGAGAACTAATGACAGATTTTATCAAGATAACATAGTAGGATAAGTAAAATATTTCCAATCTTTGAAACATAGCGACCCAAATCTATCCAGCTGATTTTGTTTATGAATTCAACCACAAGTAGATGTAGCTTAATTTTCTAAACTGTGTGCCAAGGTTAAAGTTTAATCAGTCTCAATGTAGTCTGTCGAGCAATATTTGGTTTGTTGGTATAACTAACGTTAGGTGAAAATAGTGTAATACCTATTATTAAACTGGATCTCCATAGAGGGTATCTGTAGTTTTTGGATAAGTGGAGTGATCTGGATGTGGCAAATTAAACATACACATACTACACGTGATTTTTTTTGGAAACGTGGAGTGATCCTCATGTACTAAAACGGAAAGGTCGACCTCTTTGCTTGGTCTGACTGATTTAATCCTTAAAAACGTTTTCTTGCCGGTTTCAAATGCTGGCGGGAGAATAACGGACAGGAAGTTCTTGTGCTTCATCACGGAACCCATTTATATATAACTTATGTCCGTTCTTTTTTTTCTGGCGCTTAATCACCCAAACCATCTCCACAGAAAATGACATGACACAACAGGTATTAAACACAAGCGTGGACATTTCAGTATGAGAAAACATCGCAGGACGACATTGCAATCACATACATATATCAGTTTGGCCAACATAACGGGTCAAACTTAACAGACACATCCAATGGACGGCATTGCAATAACGTCCAACATAGAATAGGTGTCATGTGGGGTCAGCACTACTCACGTCGTACCAAGTCAAAGGATGGTGCAACAGAAGAGTCCAAGAAGGATTAGCTTTCCTTTAAATCTGTTTAGTTTTCTTTATTCCCAAGTCATGTTATTTAGGAAAGATGTGAATCCTAGTACGTATCTGTTAGGAGCCAGCTATCTATAAAGCTTGGCGATCCCTCTGTTTGAGATATCGAATAGTAAACACAGAAAAGGGAGTTTACCTCCGCAGCCCTATCTCTCCAGCTCCTCGGCGCAACGGCGCCGAAGCCAAAACACCCTCGCCCTCGACCTCCCACCTCTCATAACTACCCTCTCAGGAACTTAGCACGTGACAACTTGGTATCAGAAGGTCCGATCCTCGGCTCTGCATCCGCTGCGATGGGTTCCCCTATTACCTTTGATGACATGAAGAAGCTCCTGGAAGAGACCCTGGACGCCAAGCTGAACCTCAAGCTCGAGAAGATTGAGACGGATATCAACGTCCTCAAGGAGCAAGCAGCGGCCCAACAATTGGCCATTGCTCGCTTGGAAAATCCTGGGTCGTCCAATGCCCTGGCCAAAACAGCCGCTGCGCGCGATGACGACACCAGCTCCCAGGATGGTGATCGGACTAAAATCAAGGCAGGCAGTGCCATGCCAAAATTTCACAAACTGGAATTCCCAATCTATGACGGCAAGGAGGATCCACTGCCCTGGTTGACTCGTGTTGAGCAATTTTTTAAAGGGCAAGGGACAACAGATGATGGCCGAACTTGGCTCGCCTCATACCATCTGACAGGCAAAGCGATTTTGTGGTATCGCGAGCTGGTAACTGAGCGCGGTGGTGAACCCCCTTGGGACGACTTCACCAAGGCACTCAACAAGCGCTTTGGCCCTAGGATTCAACGGACACAACTGGGTGGCATAAAAAATCTGCGGCAGCTCGGTTCAGTGGACGAATATGAGGATAAATTCCTTACCCTTGTCGCTCGATGTTGTGACCTTACAACAATGCACAAGGTGGAGCTCTTTATTGCTGGTCTGCGCAACCCGATCCGCACTGACGTGAGTCTCCAGTACCCGACAACCTTAGAGGAAGCCATGGAGCACGCCCGTGCCTATGAACAACGCACCCTGCCAGATGAGGATGGTTGGGACACTGAACCGGCATTGATAGGCTCTTCTACTATCAAACCTGCTCCTTCCAAGCTGTTGACTAAGCCATCTATGCCTATGCCAGCACCACCGCCTCGTCCAACTGCTGTTGCAGATGGTGCTGGTGGTAAATCAGTCCTTCCGGGAAGGAGGCCCTTCAAGCGACTGACACCCGCTGAGATGGATGAGCGCCGAACAAAAGGGCAATGCTTTAACTGTGATGAACAATTTGTTCCTGGACATCGCTGCAAGCGACTGTTCATGTGCTATATCGACGGAGACAATGACACCTATGAGGATGAGACACCTGACATGGAGGTGTCAGTAAACGCCCTTACTGGCATCAACTCTGCCAATACCATGCAGCTTCGGGTGATGGTACATGGTGTACAGTTACTTGCACTTGTTGACTCGGGCTCAACACACAATTTCATTGCAGAGGAAGCTGCAGCATGCGTTGGTCACCGCATCATTCAACGACCCGGTATGAAAGTTTCTGTAGCCAATGGTGACCGTGTGACGAGCAATGGTGTATGTCGTAACCTCGTTCTGACCGCTGGACTAGAAGAGTTCATGGTGGACTGCTATACACTGGCTCTGGGTGGAATTGATATCGTCCTCGGAGTACAATGGCTGAGATCTCTCGGGCCCATATATTGGGATTTCACCAAACTGGCCATGACTTTTTGGCATCAGGATCACCATGTCACGTTGTTTGGCGAGGCAGCACCAGGAGCGCGGGCAGCTTCCTGTGAGGGTCACGACCTTTTAGCAGCTCTTCTGGAGGATTTTGCTTCCCTGTTTGCCGAACCACAAGGATTGCCACCATCCCGCCCATGTGACCACCGCATCCATCTCTTGCCAGGTGCTACTCCAGCTGTGGTGCGTCCTTACCGTTACCCAACAATCCAGAAAGACGAGATCGAGAAGCAATGCACGGAGATGCTGGAACGCGGACTGATTCGCCCAAGTCACTCTGAGTTCTCCTCTCCAGTATTACTTGTAAAGAAACCAGACAGGTCCTGGCGTTTTTGTATCGATTTCCGTGCTCTCAACGAACGAATAGTGAAAGACAAGTTCCCTATCCCAGTGGTTGACGAGCTTCTGGACGAGCTTCGAGGGGCGCGATTCTTCACAAAGTTGGATCTCCGTTCAGGCTATCATCAAGTTCGGATGCACAGCGACGACATCCACAAGACGGCGTTCCGGACACATCAAGGGTTATTTGAGTTCGTGGTCATGCCATTCGGCCTTACCAATGCGCCAGCAACGTTCCAGGCACTCATGAACACTGTGCTACAGCCATTTCTCCGCCAATTTGTCCTCGTATTTTTTGATGACATCCTGATTTACAGTCCAACATGGGTTGACCACTTACGCCATGTCTGCGGAGTTTTTCAACTCTTGCAGGAACATCAACTGGTACTCAAGCGCTCAAAGTGCATCTTCGGTGCAACGAAGGTGGCATACTTGGGCCATGTCATCTCTGAGGCAGGGGTTGCAATGGACCCAGCCAAGGTTCAGGCGGTGAGGGACTGGCCAACGCCTCGAACAGTTCGCGCGCTCCGCGGTTTTCTTGGACTTGCAGGGTACTATCGCAAGTTCATCCGTGACTTTGGCTCCATCACGGCGCCCCTCACCAAGCTTCTCAAGAAGGAAGGTTACCGCTGGACTGACACCGCGACAAGCGCATTTGAGGCCCTCAAGGAGGCACTCACTTCTGCACCTGTGCTACACATGCCAGACTTCACCAAGCCCTTTGTCGTTGATTGTGATGCCTCCGGATCTGGATTTGGAGCAGTGCTACATCAGGGAGAGGGAGCTGTGGCTTTCTACAGCCGACCGATCGCAGCAAGCCATGCCAAATTGGCAGCTTATGAGCGTGAGCTCATCGGGCTCGTCCATGCTGTGCGACACTGGAGGCCATACTTGTGGGGGCGGTCATTCCGGGTACGCACAGATCATTTTAGCTTGAAGTACTTGCTTGACCAACGCTTGTCGACTATTCCGCAACACAACTGGGTTAGCAAGCTACTGGGGTATGATTTTCTCGTGGAATTCAGGCCAGGAAAACTTAACACGGTGGCAGATGCGCTTTCTCGACGTGAGGAGGACCATGGAGCGTTGTTAGCAATCTCAGCCCCCTCATTTACCCTCTACGAGGATCTGCGGGCTGAAACAGCGGCTGACCCAACATTGGTAGCACTGCGCCAGAAGTTTGAGGCCGGTGAGCTAGGTGCCAAGTGGGGCTATACCGACGGACTCATTACATTCAGCGGTCGGGTTCATGTGTTGGACACTTCTCCTTTGATGCCTGTTATCTTAGCAGCCAGTCACATAGGGCACGAAGGAATACAAAAGACGCTGCATCGACTCCGCCGTGATTTTCATGTGCCACGGGACCGTGCTGTTGTGGAGGATTTTGTTCGTGCTTGCACTATTTGTCAGCGCAATAAGACTGAGCATCTGCTGCCAGCCGGCCTTCTCCAGTCACTCCAGGTACCATCTCAAGTGTGGGCAGACATTTCTATGGACTTCATCGAGGGTCTCCCCAAAGTCCGTGGAAAGACCGTGCTTTTGTCAGTGGTGGATCGCTTCTCGAAGTCGGCACATTTCATACCACTTGCCCACCCATACACTGCTGCAACCGTAGCACAGGCCTTCTTCACAGAAATTGTCCGTTTACATGGTCTGCCCGAGTCTATAGTCTCAGATCGAGATCCAGTCTTCACCAGCAACTTTTGGTCTGAACTATTTCGTTTGGCCGGGGTACGCCTCTACATGAGTTCAGCTTTTCACCCACAGTCTGATGGCCAGACGGAGTCTGTCAATCGTATTATTTCCATGTATCTCCGCTGCATGACCGGTGACAGACCACGAACTTGGCTACAGTGGCTGCCTTGGGCAGAATATTGCTATAACACTTCCTTCCAAACAGCACTTCGTGATACGCCATTTAAGGTGGTATATGGTCGAGATCCTCCAGCAATGCACTCTTATCAGCCAGGCAAGGCTCATGTGCAAGCCGTGGAGGTCCTAGCCAAGGATCGTGATGAGTTCATCCGTGAAGTTAGAGATCGCCTCCTCCAAGCACAGCAGCGTGACAAGAAGTTTTATGACGCTAATCATCGTGAAGTTGTCTTCCTGGTTGACCAGTGGGTCTGGCTGCGTCTCAACCATCGACCAGCAGCAACCTTAGGTGTCACACGGGGCAAGCTCTCTCCACGTTTTTATGGACCCTATAAAATCACCGAGAAGGTTGGCCCAGTAGCATATCGGCTCCAGCTGCCTCCTCGCTCCCGTCTTCATGATGTGTTCCATGTCAGTCAGCTCAAGGTTTTCCATGGAGAACCTCCGACAACGCCACCTTTCCTTCCAGAAGTTCACCATGGCAAAGTTGTTCCTAGACCCCTGAAGGCACTCAAGGCCCGTCTCAGTCGTGGTGCTCGGCAGATCCTAGTACAATGGGCAGACAGTGCAGCATCTGAAGCTTCCTGGGAGGACCTCACGGAGTTCAAGAAGACGTATCCAACATTTCAGCTCGAGGACGAGCTGCTGGTGGAGGGGGGGGAGTGATGTCATGTGGGGTCAGCACTACTCACGTCGTACCAAGTCAAAGGATGGTGCAACAGAAGAGTCCAAGAAGGATTAGCTTTCCTTTAAATCTGTTTAGTTTTCTTTATTCCCAAGTCATGTTATTTAGGAAAGATGTGAATCCTAGTACGTATCTGTTAGGAGCCAGCTATCTATAAAGCTTGGCGATCCCTCTGTTTGAGATATCGAATAGTAAACACAGAAAAGGGAGTTTACCTCCGCTGCCCTATCTCTCCAGCTCCTCGGCGCAACGGCGCCGAAGCCAAAACACCCTCGCCCTCGACCTCCCACCTCTCATAACTACCCTCTCAGGAACTTAGCACGTGACAAAAATACCACAATATAACATTGCACTTCCAGTCTTCCAAGATGGCTTAAGTTCAGTTCAACTAGCACAAAATAACACAACGTGGTTCAGTTCAACTAGCACAAAATAACAGAACGTGGTTCAGTTCAACTAGTACAAAATAACACATAGGCAACAACACTACTTTTTGACCCTTTTGACTTGCAATTTTCAAATAACACCCACTTCAATTTTTGGGTTCCCATAGTCTGTCGCATGGACAATCTCTTTTATTGTTGTTGTTGTGGGCTTGGGCTTCACTTTAACTTACTCCCTGCTATTCTGAAATTCCATCTTCTTGTGATTCTGTGTAGAAACCTGACCTGGTAATACTCGTGGTGGATGCCGGAGGGGGCCGCTTCTCACTTGATCAAGCCCAAACCTTTAAAAGAAAGATTCCCGTAGGTTCTGTGATGATTACAAAAATGGATGATCATTCAAAAGGAGCCGGTGCACTAAATGCGTTAGTACTTAGTATTACTCTTTATTTTATCCGATAATCCTATTATTTCTATTTACATTCATATATTTTCATTTTCAGTCTTGCAGCTGCAAAGTTGCCAGTTATTCTTTTTGGCACCGGAAAACGAATGCAAGATTTCGAAACGTTTGATGTTAAGCTCTTTGTAAATCATTTACTAGGTGAGCAAAATCAAAATATTCACTTCCTCATATGTTGGACAGATGTTATGTGCAACATCGTATGCTTGTGGTTTTATGCTTAATATGTTCAATTTCCAGATAACAAGGCTAGGGTTCTTGGCAATTGACACTGAAGATATGCACAGGCTTTTTGACAACCTAAAGGTGTCCAATACTGAAAGAAAAAGCGCAATTGAAGAGGTAAAAAAGGAATGTTGGAATGCATACAATGTTGTGTTGGAGAAGCACAAGCTACTTGCTCAACAGATCTGCATCTTAGAGTCAAAGTATAAGATACTATGTGATGTTGTTGGCGAGCTGAAAAATACCGACATTCAGGTTAGCAACATGCTTCATAAAGTAAGGAAAAAAGGAATATGTACCTACAATTTATGTTTTTTTTTTCAGGCTGCAACCACTCTTGAAGAAAGACATAATCTTGTTCTGATGAGTATCAAAAGCTTGGAATAAGAAAAGAATTCAAGGACAAAAGCGGTAAGCCCAAAAAATTCTTATATGCCGCACCCCAAAGAGCAAATCTTGGGTTTGATAACTTTTGGTCGAAACACTCTCCAGTAGAGCTTGTCTGTGATGGAGAACATGTCAACCCAGTTTTTTCCACACACAAAAACCTATAAAAGAAACCAATTGAGCAAACCACCGTTAGTAACAAGTTATGATGCCTATTTATATATTGCGATTAAATGACAATGTGATTGAATGGACATAAAAGAAGCAATCCATGTTTTTCCATGACTGTTGATCACTTTATAACTATAACTGTAGCTTGTACTGTTCAAATTCAGATTCTGTCTGGCGGCATCCAAATTTTAGCATTAAATTGTAAGATGTTCTCACAAGAGACAAACTACTGCTTCAGGAGATTGATTGTGGGAAAAGAAAATATAGAAAACCAGATACATAGTGTTAAGATTAACTACGCCAAAGTATGCTGCCAAGATTTATTGCGGGAAAAGAAAATATAGAAAACCAGATACATAGTGTTAAGATTAACTACGCCAAAGTATGCTGCCAAAGAACATGAATGCGAACATTACTCTGTCCAAATTCACCAAAGTCAGCTCATCTGCACAGGTGTTCTTGTGCTTAACTGAAGCAGGGATAGTTGTGTAGTAGCATCCTCTCCGTTCAGGCTGTGTGGGAGCCGGGAGCATTCTTTGCGAACTTGTCTTCTCTAAGTTATTCCATCAATTTGTCTCCCCAAATCTGTTTGGGGAGCTCTATCCATCCATGGTGTCTCTTATTCAATTGTAATTTCTCCTCCAATTGGCCCTGTACAAATCTGACACAAATGATCAATTGATCACTAGCTCATTAGTTTGTTATATCAAAATGTATCATGAATACAGCTGCTCCGTAAGTAGCAAGGGTACGAGATTTTTTGTGAGTGCATCACGCGTACCAGATACCAAGGCGTTCAATCACACTTTGTGGTAGTAGCTTGAAAGTGGACCCCAATCTCCAAATGAACCGAAATTTTATGGTCCAAGTTGATCATCAAACTCGAAAAGTTCCTGCTTCAGAATACCAGAAAATAAACTTTAGTATCTTAACCCATGAGAAATTAAGCACATGCATCCCCAGTTTGAGGTTTAGTTATGTGAATGTCACAGTCAATAGGAAGGTCAGTTATGTTGCATATTTGGCAATGTTGAGGCACCGGACAGATACAGTTTATGTATTCCACATCTCATTACATTATTTATACAACAGCTGCAAGAAAAGCAATTTGAACATAGAACATCTTGTGTACTGATCCAATTAATAAAATGCATCCTGTTCTTTATTATCAACTGAGTTTGGTATTTGTAAGGTACCATGCCTACATGCTTCAAAATTTACAAGGCATATCGAATATTGAGAACTAAATTTTTAAAGTTACAGTGCTTGACGAAATACAGAATTTTACAAAAACTTCCGAAGATGAAACTGACATACTAATATCTGGAAGATGCAATATACTTGTCTTAACGCACGTTGTCGTTGTAACACTAGTTGCCGTCTGATCCAGTATCAAGTGATATACTATATTACTATGCGTAAAAATGTAAGACCCAGCAGGCTAGCACACTGCTTCAGATACTGTTGTCAAGCAACTAGCAGCAGTCTTTAATTGTCTAGATTCGTGATGTTTAGCCTTCTTTGCCAATATGGACCAACTTTCATCGAGTCAAAAGGGATTTATTTCTGGCAGGGATTAGTGATATCGACTGTGTTGACCTTGTTCATATCATTAATTCAATTTGTTAGGTCATACAAGTGTATGTTTTAGCTTGACTGACTGTTATAGTTTCATGATTTCCGCCTAGTATATTATATCATGTAAATATTGATTATGTTTGAGTTCTTTCAATCTCTAACTGCAGTTTTGTGTAAAACCTAACAGCTCCAAGTCATGCTATCAAAGGCGTTGGCCTTATGTGAGTTTCTGGGTGTAACAACCAGTGAGCCAAGAACATATAAGTACATGCTGGAGAACATGCACTCATATGTTAAAGAAGTGAATATCCTTTCCACAGAGTCTCTGGAGAAGGTAAGAATGGAGCATTCTGCATAATTTTAGCTATGGGGCTTTTTCTGATTTTTTTTAATCCAATGTGTGAATGAGCCAGCACTGACTTAGCAACCCAAGTAGTCACCTGGAAGAACCGCAGCTGCCGAGCCCCTCTCTCCGTCTTGTCTTATTCTCTCTCTCATATTTTCCTTGAGCTCTCCACCTCTCTCCATTTTCTCGGTGCTCCCTCTCCTATCCTCTGCGGTCGGGGACGACGGGGAGAGGGCCGGGGCTTCGCATCGCCCCTCCCCCTGTGCATATCTGTTTAGTGGTTTTGCCTCAGTGTGTTGGTTATATGGCTTGCCCCAGTAAACTAGATCCCTGCTACTTATTCTTCCTCGGTGGTTGGATCAGCTGGGATTGTTTGCCAACGGAAGTTAGTCACTGGGACACTCTTGCTTTTGAATTTTATGCAGCTGACAACTAGAGTTAAGGAGCTGGAAGTAAATAAAGCTGGGAAGATTGACGAGGTTTCAGCTAAAAGAAAACCCTTGGAGATCAATCTGGAGCACGCTGACCAGTCAAAGAAGCACATTCTTAGACAGGGCCTAATATATATCAGGAGAGCTGATGGTAGAGCTGACCTTAGTGGCCTGAAAGGTAAAAAAAAAAAGTCATGCATCCTAGTATTACCCTTTATAATGTGTAATTTTTTCATGTTCAACAGATCTGATCAGAATGACAGATGAATGGCAGTCAAGGCATCGCCAAGTTATCCTATATGAAGAGGTGATCATACGACTCTTCAATCTTAACAAGTTTCTGCCCCAGACTCTTAATTTGATATTTTTGAAATTTTGTTTTCAGAAAAGCTTGCTGGTTGAGTTGATGGACATTGAAGACAGGCTGTCACGGTTAAACCCCGATACTTCAGGTAAACTGCTTGTAATACAGTACATCAAATTAAAGTCCTATTCAAATACAACGTCTTATGATTTCTCATGGTCTTCTTTTCCTTAATTCTGCATGATAGACTTTGGTTTGGTTTTCCTACAATATTATATTTTTAGTCCTCGTGCCAATCATGAATGCGCTTGAGCATAAAGTCAAGGATTGTAGATTAAGCTGGATGTTAAAAATTTCAGTAATACCAACTAATTTCCTGTCTTGATCACCAACGTCGAGCAGTATGCATTCTAAGATGAAATGAAAGCACCGAAGTTTGCTACATTCTGCTTATTAGCGTAGGCTGGTTACTTTTGATCCGTCTTGTTTGATCGCCCATGTTTTCTTTCTTCTATGCTGCAGTTGAACAAGGTCAAGTAATAGTAACTGACGATATAAGTGGGGCTAAATTATTGCTTTTCAGTTTAGTGTTGCCTTTCTTATTTTTGTTTAAATATAGTACCTTTAACTCTAACCTACTTTAACAGGCCATGTGATGGCAAAAATCGACACTGAGATGGGGCACGCGAGCTCGTCAAGTGGAATGGGGGTACACCAGCTCATCCGGTGGAAGGTCGTCGAGTGACATGGAACAGTCCGGCTCATCCGGTGGAAGGTCGTCGAGTGAAATGGAACAGTCCAGCTCATCTAGTGCAAGGTCCGATTTGAATGACCCAGAATATATGCCAGAAAGCAGCGAGTCCGATATCTCTGTTGGGAAAACAATGGTATGCGGGCCCACCCTTTCGTAGGTGGGGGGTTTTCCTCTAGGGTTTGGTCCTCTCTACCTACCCCTCTCGTCTATATATATACCCCATGTATTGTATGGAGAGAGACAATTGATTAATAAACATTAGTCCAGACTATATTTCCTGTGTCTTTTTTTACTTTTCGCATCTGTGATCATGTCACGTGTACGACTACTTCGACTACGCTCTCGCTCCATGATCTTGGACCGGACTCGCCGGCAAAGGTTGTGGAACACGTTATCAACACGTACTGCTCTACCAACTGATCTGCATCGAGCCTCCCTCAAGCAGCCTCTCGTCGTTGATCGCGGAGGTATAATCCAGATCCGATCGCAAGAACAGTCCCGCCATCTCTTATGATTTTGTTTTGCGATTTGTTTTATTCGGATTATCTTTGTACCTACGGTGTGGATTTCCCTCGCGAGATCTGAGCAGACCTGATGTCGCCGACCAATGTCGATGGATCTCGCAAGATGAGCGGATTTGATGGCTACACTGTAGGGAGTCGGTACACGAACATGATCCGGATGACTACGGTACCGCCGCGATGCACCAGCTGTGCCACGCGCCGTCTCGATTCCAGATGAATGGACGACGAAAATTGACAACCGAGATGTTCTCGGTGTTGACGTAAAAGACGTCGTCGGCTGCCGTGGAGCCGCTCGTCGTGTGTTGCCCAGGTCGGCCGAGCCGCCATGCCACACACCGAGCCGTCCACCATGTAGTGCCGTCGTGACGTCGTCGGCCGCCGTAGAGCCACTCGTGTGTTGCCCAGGTCGGCCGAGCCGCCATGCCACACACCGAGCCGCGCACTACGTGACGCCATCAGTCCATATGACCGTGCTCCATCGTCGACATCGAGAACCTCGAGCCTCTTTCATCCCCGCAAGCCGTCGCGTCGGCACCAGCTAACGCTGTCGTCGGTGCGCGCCCCCGCGTCCATGCAATCTACGGCCACGAAACGCCGCATGCTGGTCGCGCCCGCGCGTACCGCACCACGGCCGGCTACACACTACCGCGCCCGCGCGTACCGCACCACGGCCGGCTACACACTACCCACGGAGCGGGTCGCCATCGCGCCGTTTGGCCCTGCTGGCCGGACGTCACGCCGCTCGCGCTGCACGCTCGACGCGTCGCCCGCGCCTCCAATTGCCGCACTCCAATGCGTCACCTTGCCCTGTTGGCCGGCCGCCGCGCGCCCTGCTGGCGCGCCGCCGCTCCTTCCCGCGTCACCGAGCCCTGCTGGCCGGCCGTCGCGCCCGCGCTCGGTGCCCACACGCCGCGTAGCCTCGGCCTGGAGTCCGATGGCAGCCGACCGCCGCCATGGCTTGAAACTATCAGTTTTTGCTAAAATCGCACGTTCAGGCTCAAACGATCTCTAAAAGTCAATTTTGTGCCAAATTTTCACTTTGTGATGCGCTTAACATGTTTCTGTCATTTCTTTTAAATATTGGAACGCCATGTTAATGAACAAATGTATTTTCATCGCATTTATGCAATGGATTACCTGCTGTAATCCGGATTACCTGCTGTAATCTAATACATCTTGCATAAATCACAGATGGCCGGAATCGTCAACCGTAAGTTCACCGAGCTAGCACAAACCGGGTTGAACTACCTGACCTGGGCATCGGATGTGGATATCTTCCTCACGTCCAAAGAGCTGAAGCAGGCTATTAGCATGGGAGCTGATGGCATCAAAAGTGATGCCACCCCCGCTGAGAATGCCCGAGCTCTGCATTTTCTGCGTCACCATCTCTGTGGTACTCTGAAAAACGAGTACATGGCTGAACGGAGTGCTTTGGACCTCTGGAATGCTCTCAAAAAGCATTTCGAGCGATTGAAGTACACTGTTGGCCCACAGGCAGAGGCGGAGTGGATTCGTCTGAGGTTTCAGGACTTCAAGACGGTGTGAGAGTATAATTCGGCTTTGCACCGGATTTGCACCTCTGTTCAGCTGTGTGGTACCACCATTACCGACAGCCAGAAGATTGAGAAAACTCTCTCTACCTTCCACCTCAATGCTGTACAGTCCTCGCGGAATTACCGCCAGGGAAAGTATACGCAGTATGCAGAGCTTGTGGACATACTCCAGGTGGAGGAGGCGCAGGATGAGCTCTTGCGAAAGAACTCTCTTGCGCAACCACTTGGGGCGAGTTCTCGTCAGGAGGCCCATGCTAATGCCTTCAAGGTCCGCGCACCTCTTAAGAAGAAGAGGGGCAGAAAGGGCAAGAAGGCACCTCGCCCTCCTCGCCAGGCTCAGCAACATCAACTAGGCAAGGGGGAGCAGAGGCCCCAGGACTGCTACCGGTGCGTCTCTATAGAACACTTCTCACGCCAGTGCCGTGCGCCTAAGGAAGTTGTGGCTGCATACAAGGCTAGTAAGAAGGTGCGTGAATCGCACCTCGCCTCTGTTCAGTGGGAGGCACCATCGGCACCCCCGGTGGCGCCCGAGCTCCTGCCGCCGCCACCACCTCTGCCCACGACTGCATCAACCATGGTGCCCATGGAGACGACCCCGACGGTCCCGTCAGACGTCGGCATCTCTATGGAGGTTGAGCACATGGTGCTCCCTGGCGCACCAAGGGTTGGCACTGATGATGATCCTATACTCAGTGAGGAGCAGTTCTCTAAGTTGGAGATTGAGTGTGAAGTGAACGGCGCGTTCTCTTCGCCCGTCTAGACTCCACTCGTTTTATCTACCATGATTCCTTAGGCTATTTGAGATACATTTGGTTTGTAAGCTCTATAAGAGCAAAACATATTCATTATTTCGGTGCTTGAATGACATTTGGTTATTGTTCATTAATTTCTCTATTTGAATGTGATGGCATGTTATGTTCTGAGATATGTATCCATGTCTTATGTAATGTCGCTACTTCCTCGCTTTATTATGTTAACTTGATGCAAATATTTTAGAACACGTGTGGCGCCCCCAATGGAGGAAACGTGCCTTGCGGACAGTGGATCAACAAATACCATCTTGAGAGATGATAAGTATTTCGAGTCAATTCAAAAGTCTCCGGGTAGTATTATGATGATCGCCGGCTGTGGTCCGAAAATAGTAGGCTTCGGAAGAGCCACTATTGTACTCCCCATGGGAACGACTTTGGTCATAAATGACGCATTGTTGTGCCCAGAGGCTACTCGCACTCTCTTGAGCTTCAAAGCTATTCGCGCTAATGGTTTTGAAAGGACACGGATGTCGCCTAGAGGGGGGGGGGGGGGGGGGTGAATAGGCGATTTAAAATTATTACGGTTAAGGCTTGAATAAATGCGGAATAAAACTAACGTTTAATTTATCAAGCCAAAACCTAAACAAGCTTGGTTTACCTACGTGCACTAACAACTTATGCTAAGCAATATAATCAACTAGGTGATAGCAAGATATATAACTTTAAACTCTATGGCTATCACAAAGTAAATAGCATAAGTAACAAACTCGGATATAGAAATACCGAGGCACTTGGAGATGATGATTTATCCCGAAATTCACTTCCCAATGGAAGCTAGTCTCCGTTGTAGCGGCGCGGTGTTCACCAATGTGAAACACCGAGTAGCCTTGATATGGCACACCGTATCTCTGTTGTGTCTTACCACCAATGTGGCGAGGCACTTGTCACTATGTTGCCGTTGAGGTTGACAACTAGAACCTTTACAAGGATGAAGCTCACTCCATAAGTTGGAGAGTCTTCACCGAATGCACCGAGCCGCCAAGACTTGATGCCCAAGGCCGGGGCACACACCACAACTCAATTGGTGGCTCCCGGCAATGTCTTCGTAGCTACCAAAGCTCCGAGACGAACAAGGTTGAGCCACACTCCACAATTGGAGGCTCCCAACAAATCCCGTGAGCCACCAAGACTCCGAGAAAACAACAACCGTCTAGGGTACCAACGTGCCCTAGAGGAACAAGCTCTAGGGCACCCAAGCACCCAAGAGTAACAAGCTTCTCAACTTCACTTTCCACGAATCACCGTGGAGAACTCAAACCGATGCAACCAATGCAATGGCAAGAACACACTAAGTGGTCAAATCCTTCACTCTCAAAATCCCACCAAAAACAACTAATGCTTGTGGGGGGAGAAGAGAGGAAGAACAAAGAAGAACTCAACAAATGAAACTCCAAGATCTAGATCCAAAGGGTTCCCCTCACTTAGAGTAGAGATGGTTTGGTGGAAATGTAGATCTAGATCTTTTCTCTCTTTTCCCTCTAATTGGAGGCAAGAATCATGGAGGAATAGAGAGAAATCTAAGCTCAAGAAGGTCAACAATGGGGGGCTTTTTCGTGCTCAAGAGCTGTGTTCACTTGGGGAAGAAAGGGGGCTTTTATAGGACCCCACGAAAAAGAGTCGTTGCAGGAAAAACAGTGACCGGATATTCCGGTTCAAGTTTGGACCGGAATTTCTGCCCTCCGCGCAACTGCTGAAACCTTCTGGAGGTCACCGGATATTTCCAACCGGAGATTTCCGGAAGGACCGGAATATCCGGTTTTCTGAAAACTGACAGAAATAGCAAAACGAAAACTGCAATAACTTTTTCATCCGGACTCCGATTTCGATGATCTTGGGCTCGTTGGAATCGCAATTAAGAGGTCTACAAGATCATGCAGAGAAACATCATAGTCCATAATTTGAGGAGGAGGTCACAGGGAAAGAGTTTGACCTCTCTAGAAAAGACAAGCCGGTAAAACCTCCAACATAAAAAACGCAACAAGATATGCATATGAAATCCGTTTTTGATGAATTAGAGCTTGGTATGGAGATGAACACAAGCTCTAAATACTCATATGGATGAAAGCCAAATAAGAATAGGCAATGGAGATTTTATTATGGGTAGGAAGGTGTGAACCTTTCCTCACGGGTGAACCGTCAAAATCTCCACAACCGAAAACGCAATAGAAGATGCAACCCAATCTTGTTTTCGGTGAACTTGGCCTTGTCATGACAAGCACGACAAGCACCAAAACCACACCACGATAAGAGCCAAATAAGAACCAATAAAGATGATGCCAAGGATGCAAAGGTTTGAGCTACGACCGATACGCTAAATCTCACTTGAGAGCCCCTCTTGATAGTACGGTTATCTATCCTAAATCCCGGTCTCCCAACTACACCGCGAGACCGGTAAAATAGAAACCCTATCAAGATCATACCTTTGCCTTGTGCATTCCACTCGAGCTAGATGATGACGATTTTGATCTCCTCTCAAGTGGATCACCTTTCTTTGCCTAGCGCATTCCACTTGAGCTAGATGATGACGATCTTGATCTCCTCTCAAGTGGATCACCTTTCTTGATTATGCTCCGCTCGGTGAAGCCTCGCATATTGCTCCCCCATACACCAATATGGGAGAGACACTCTTTCGCATATCTTCACAAGCCCTTATCTTCTATGTTGATCAACTTGCACTTAGCCTTGATCAACATATGATCTTCTTCTTTTAGCCTTGACTCCAACATATGGAGTTCAAGCATCCTTATGGACCAACACTACAAATATAACTCAAAGCACACATTAGTCCATAGAGATTGTCATTAATTACCAAAACAACACATGGGGGCAACCATGCACTTTCAATCTCCCCCATTTTGGTAATTGATGACAATCCCTTTTAAGAGGGTTTATATAATGAATAAAGCAACCTTGCAAGACAAACAAGCAAGGATGCAAAGCGCAATAAAGGCAAATGCAACAAAAGCATAAAACCCATCCAAAGGGTTCCCTTAAACCCTCTAAACTTCTCCCCCATTGGCATCGATTGCCGAAATGGGAAGAAAAATTTAGAAAGCCAATATAATATGAATTCCTCCATAAAGTGTGTATTTCTCAAAATGTGAGTGGAATCCAATGCACATATCCATTGACGAATAATTAGAGGAAATCAAACTATATTGAGGATCCAAAGATTGCAAAAGGATGAAATTATTCTAAACATCTCCACAAACGGAGAAAAGCAATCAAAAAGATCCAAGGCGAGAGTTCTAAATAAAAACGGAGAAGCTCCGCAATGTTCATGCACTATTGAGGAGTGCACAAATATGGAATGCTTGCTCCCCCAAAATCATCTAGAACACTCACCAAGTGCAAGGGTATAAAAATTAAAGCAAAATAAATCACTTGCACCAAAGATGTGGTTGAGCCATAAGGAGATACCGATTAAAAGAAATTATTAATAAAGGCCCAACCAAGAGTATGTGTGTGTGACAAGACAATTAATTTGGTAAGACACATAGTCTTAACCAAATGGAGATAAGTTATATATCAAGTATTGCCACACACAACTTACAAAGAAGATTTTTTAAAAGGGTATGTTCACAAGCTTAGGGATACCAATTGGAAACTAAAACCAATTGAAAATGCAAAAAAACTAGTGAGAGCATTTAGCCAATAAAGATCAACATGCTCACTATGATAAGCATGAAGTCGAAGATCTTTAATAGAACTTGAGTGCGCAAAGATACCAATAAAAATGAGACAAGCACTCATGAGACAATTTTGGAGCCACCAAAAAATTATAGATAAAAGCAAGGTAGCTCAAAAGAATTAGAATACCAACTAAAAGGTGACCTCTCTCATATGTATAGGTTTCTAAGTAGAAAAATCATTGATGATATACATCCACAAAGAGACTTGCACATATGAGATGGTTGATAAAGTGGACACCATGGTATCCAAAAGGGAAGTCATGAATATACAAAAGAGATTATTGCTTAAAAGCATAGCACATAGCTCAAATTTATCTCATTGTATATAAATGAACTTCAAACACATCAAATGCATCACACAAATCACTAAGGGAACAAGAGATAGTGGAAATGCTTTGAGATAGGCAACAAGTATCACAAAGAAATAATACCAATTGAAGGAACGGTTTTTACAATTTCATCACAAATATCACAAAGATATACTAAGTGAAGGGAATAAGCCAAAACCACAACAATTGCACATTAAAGTTTTCATGCCAAGAAGCAACCTACACAAGGTTGAATACAAGAGAAATATGCATGGGATAGATACTTGTTACCGATATAGCATTGGTGATGATGAAGATGAGAATTTTGTTTATCATCAAAGATTGACTCCAATAGTCACATGGTGAGAACACCTTCATTATGAATGAGGCAAGCATCCAACACTTCTCAATTGTACCTAAAACACAATTCAAGTACAATACGGTTCCCAAACTCATTGGGTTCCATAGTAGTTAGATACACTACAATACATAGGAAACACTCCACATAAATATGTGCATATAGATATGAAATTGAATTTCATGCACATCTTAGCCGATTTAGGATTTGGTGGAGTATCCCCTATATATTGGATCAAGAAAGACTAGCATGCCATAAAATAAATATACTAGTAAATATGCATGCATAGACTTACAAGAACCAAATGAGATACAATTTGGACAAAACACCAAGTAAACCAAGAGGAGAGCACACCAAAGTGTGACGCAAAAGGTTGTCCAAATTATATCAAAATCCAAATCAACACATGATTGAGGAAAAGAAATCAAATCAACATATGATTGATTCCAAAACACATCAACACATGAAGTGTGATATCAATAGGAATCAAATCAAACAACACATGAGAGATAGGACACCAATTGAAAAATAAGATACCAACTAGGAGACAAGATACCAACAAGAGGATAATACTTGACCGGAATCAAGTAAAGTAAAATAAAGTAATAAGGTATCAAAATTCCCACAATAAATATCAATTGAAACAAATATCTATGAAGGAGATATTAAATTCCAATTAATACCAATTGAAGGTACCTAGGCAAGGCCAATGAGCATATAAGATAAAAGAAAGAGACATGCTCAAAGGGATTTCTCATTCTATAGGATAAACATAAAACAAGAAATGAGAAAGCAAGACTCCCAAGAGAGAGCAAGGTTACACTAAATAAACCAAGCACCCTCTACACTTTTCATGATGGCACAAAGCATCAAGAGAAAAAGATTTGTCTTCCATAAACACATACGATAGAAATCAAATGCCAATTGAAAGGATCACATATTGATAGATAGGATAGTGTTCTAAATAAAAGGAATGCTCCCCCAAGATTCATGCATTATTTTTTATACTTGCATTTGAATACAAAATGCACGCACAAGGGATCATTACTCTTCATATTTTATTTACAACACTAAACACTACCAATTGAAAATTAGGATCCATGCAACAGGCAAGGAAGGCAATAGGAGTCAAAATAAATATTTTGGCAAGAGATGGGGCAAATAAAAACCAATGTCAATGTATGGATAATCAAAAATATTCTATCACAAACATAAATATGGGTTGTCCAAGGACAATGACCATTTGGAAGTATTTTCCTGGTGATAGAGGTATCAATGAATATCCTCACAAGATAAAACATATGGCAAGAGATAAGAAATGAAACACGATATTTTAATAACGTTTGTTGGTAGTTCCAACTATTCAAACCAACCGGCAAGGCCATGGAACAAATGGTTTCTCAAATAATATATGGGAATGCATATTAGAGAGAAACCATACCAAGAAAACTCACACAAACAAGAGCCGAAGGGTAACCACAAAGGAAAATTGGAACTTGTTTGAGCAAAGATGCCACATAGGAATAAGATGATTTATAATATCAAATCTAAGTGGCAAACCTCGAATGTTCACATTTTGTGGGATTGTAATATGCACATAGCTTATTACTCCCCCATAATGTGATAATTCATTTTATCTAAGCAAGAGGCAAACAAAACCAACTAGAGAAATTAATGGACATTGTAGAATTTTGAATTTCTCATGAATATGACATATCACATAGTAAATAGATAATATTAAAATATCAATACTAGGCGGTGTGCCTCATGTATACACATTTTTGGGTTAGTGAAGTGCACAAAGCATATTACTCCCCCAAAATGGAATAGTCCATTAATCTCTCAAAAGAGCCAATTGAAATCAACATAAGATTCAATAAAGACTCAACACAAAGTTTACACATATATGAAGCGCACATTAACATACACAAACTTGATTGCTCAAGGTAAGTAATAAGCACAACATATACAAGCACATGCTAGGAACAAAACTAACACATGCAAGGGAGCAAGCAACTTTCAATGTATATATAATTTAAATACAAGTTACCGCAAGAAGGAGCATTGGATATGAGATAGATATGTGATAATCCAATTGGCTTGACTTGATGAAATATAAACATGAAGATCCCTTAATTCTTCAAATGATAGCCAAGTCGCCAATGCCCTCCATCACAACCTATTGATCAATTTTGAGCTTGTTGGTCCCCAACCAAGTTGGGTCCTAAGAGGTTAGTCACAATAGGCTTGGCAACCCAAATGGTTCTTTTCTTGACACCACTTTGAGTTCCCACATATTTGGCAAACACATTGCCAACTCTATCCTTTCTAAGTGAATAAGCATCATCAATTAAGATGGGTTTGGATAGGTTACCGATAGTGCATGAAGAATCAAAGTGACCCTTGCCACGGCAAAGGTAGCAACATCGACTCTTTTCTTTCTTCTTAATAGGCTCCTCAACTTGAGGGGCATTTGCTTGAGTCTTCTTAGGAGGTGACCTTTGTTCAACTCGTGGTTGAGCACGAGATTGAGTAAGAGGCCGCTTCCCTAGTTGCTTCTCACTAAGAGGCTTCTTCTTCATTGGGCAATCCCTAACATGGTGCCCTTCAATCTTGTACTTGAATCAAGTAATCTTGGCCAAATTCTTGACTTCTTCTTGGCCCTTCTTATTGCTACTCTTGGACTTGTTCTTGATATTGGAGTTGAATCCAAGTCCACTCTTGTCATTGGGGGATTTTTGTAGACTCAACATGTTGTCAAGTGTGGCCTTCCCTTTATGACGCTTCTCCACATCTTTCTTCAAATAAGTGGCTTGTGCCTTGTGCTCTTTAGTCTTCCCTACAAGGTTAGTAGCTACACAAGCACTAGTGGAAGTTGAGGCTTCATTGTTAGAGAAACTAGGCACGAAATGTAATTCAACATATGATTTACCACTAGGTTGAGATGAAGAATTACAAGGACTAGCACATGGCATTATAGCATTTTTAGTAGATGTTGTGCCATTGTCCACATGGGGCTCACTAGATATTACCTTGGTAGCGATAGCCTCATGAGCTAACTTTAGCTTATCATGAGATACTAGAAGATCTTCATGAGAGCTCGAGAGCTTCTCATGGCTTTCTTCCAATATCTCATAATTGCTAGTTAGCAATTTAAGTTGAGCCCTTAGCTCAACATTCTCCTTTAAAATGGATGCTTCACAAGAAATAGAGTTAGTAGCACAAGCATCAACATTAATAGCAATGGGAGAACAAGTAGGAAGCTCTTTTAGTAATTGAGCTTGGAGTTGATCATGGGACTTAGTGAGATGTGCAAGAGAATCTTCCAAGGACTTGACATCCTCTTCAAATTTCTTATTAGCCTCAAGGAGTCTAACAATTTCAACAACAAGCTCATCATTTTTTATTTTAAAATCATTAGCCACCTTGAGAGCTCTATCATGGGTTTTATTTACTTTAGATAACTCTAGAGTAAATGTCTCCTCAAGAGATTTCTTGGTGGTTTGTTCTTCTTCAAGAGCTTCCTCAAGATCCGCAATCGTGTTCGCATAATTACGTTCGCGGCTAAGACTTTCATTTTCATGCGCTTCCAAATTTTCAATAGTAAGCCCTCTCTCAACAAGGGTGCTCATGATTTCATGTAGGTTCTCACAAGCATTTTCATTATTTGAAAGAGCATTAAGAACCATTAGACCTTTCTTATTAAAGTAAGCATCATCTTCTTCATCATCATTATTATTGTCATGATCATCACTACTTGACGATTTAGAAGATATGCAAGGACTATCAACACAAGCATGTGAAACATTTATAGTTCTAGATGTGTTTAAGTCTAAAGATAAATCATTGCAAAAAGATATAGATGAAATATCATCGATAAGAAGCTCACTATCATTATTGCGAAATTTATCCCTACTCACCATTGCATTATTTTGTGGCTTGTCACATGTAGGTGAGGTAGAAGAAGTTGAGAACTCATTACGCCCGGAGGTGGAGGGAGAACAATCATTCTCACTATCAATGGACACACCATAATTGTCTTGAAGCTTGGTCCATAGCTCATGAGCATTCTGATAAGGAGAAATCGACAAAGCAACTTCATTTCTCAAAGACATGAAAACCACTTTAGAAGCTTGAGCATCTAGATAAGAGTTTTCCTCATCCTCTAGAGGAGAAAAACCCATATCTAGAATTTTATCTATATATGGATTAATGTCCCTAAAATAAATTAGCATGCGATTTCTCCAATCATTATAATTAGTGCCATCGAATATTAAAGAGGCATTGTGCACTAAACCACTAGACGACATCTTTACTCTCTAGGCCGTGAAGCCCTATAAAGAGAGAACCCGCTCTGATACCAATTGAAAGGACACGGATGTCGCCTAGAGGGGGGGTGAATAGGCGATTTAAAATTATTACGGTTAAGGCTTGAATAAATGCGGAATAAAACTAACGTTTAATTTATCAAGCCAAAACCTAAACTAGCTAGGTTTACCTATGTGCACCAACAACTTATGCTAAGCAATATAATCAACTAGGTGATAGCAAGATATATAACTTTAAACTCTATGGCTATCACAAAGTAAATAGCATAAGTAAGAAACTCGGATATAGAAATACCGAGGCACTTGGAGATGATGATTTATCCCGAAGTTCACTTCCCAATGGAAGCTAGTCTCCGTTGGAGCGGCGCGGTGTTCACCAATGTAAAACACCGAGTAGCCTTGATATGGCACTCCGTATCTCTGTTGTGTCTTACCACCAATGTGGCGAGGCACTTGTCACTATGTTGCCGTTGAGGTTGACAACTAGAACCTTTACAAGGATGAAGCTCACTCCACAAGTTGGAGGGTCTTCACCGAATGCACCGAGCCGCCAAGACTTGATGCCCAAGGCTGGGGCACACACCACAACTCAATTGGTGGCTCCCGGGAATGTCTTCGTAGCTACCAAAGCTCCGAGACGAACAAGGTTGAGCCACACTCCACAATTGGAGGCTCCCAACAAATCCAGTGAGCCACCAAGACTCCGAGAAAACAACAACCGTCTAGGGTACCAACGTGCCCTAGAGGAACAAGCTCTAGGGCACCCAAGCACCCAAGAGTAACAAGCTTCTCAACTTCACTTTCCACGAATCACCGTGGAGAACTCAAACCGATGCAACCAATGCAATGGCAAGAACACACTAAGTGGTCAAATCCTTCACTCTCAAAATCCCACAAAAAACAACTAATGCTTGTGGGGGGAGAAGAGAGGAAGAACAAAGAAGAACTCAACAAATGAAACTCCAAGATCTAGATCCAAAGGGTTCCCCTCACTTAGAGTAGAGATGGTTTGGTGGAAGTGTAGATCTAGATCTCCTCTCTCTTTTCCCTCTAATTGGAGGCAAGAATCATGGAGGAATAGAGAGAAATCTAAGCTCAAGAAAGTCAACAATGGGGGGCTTTTTCGTGCTCAAGAGCTGTGTTCACTTGGGGAAGAAAGGGGGCTTTTATAGGACCCCACGAAAAAGAGTCGTTGCAGGAAAAACAGAGACCGGATATTCCGGTTTAGGTTTGGACCGGAATTTCCGCCCCAGTCCGCGCAACTGCTGAAACCTTCTGGAGGTCACCGGATATTTCCAACCGGAGATTTCTGGAAGGACCGGAATATCCGGCTTTCTGAAAACTGACAGAAACAACAAAACGAAAACTGCAATAACTTTTTCATCCGGACTCCGATTTCGATGATCTTGGGCTCGTTGGAATCGCAATTAAGAGGTCTACAAGATCACGTAGAGAAACATCATAGTCCATAATTTGAGGAGGAGGTCACAGGAAAAGAGTTTGACCTCTCTTGAAAAGACAAGTTGGTAAAACCTCCAGCATAAAAAACGCAACAAGATATGCATATGAAATCCGTTTTTGATGAATTAGAGCTTGGTATGGAGATGAACACAAGCTCTAAATACTCATATGGATGAAAGCCAAATAAGAATAGGCAATGGAGATTTTATTATGGGTAGGAAGGTGTGAACCTTTCCTCACGGGTGAACCGTCAAAATCTCCACAACCGAAAACGCAATAGAAGATGCAACCCAATCTTGTTTTCGGTGAACTTGGCCTTGTCATGACAAGCACGACAAGCACCAAAACTGTAACAGCCCTAATTTGGTACCCTAAAATATGGGCCAAATTTTCACTTTTTGTGTTGCATTGCATCATGGCATCCTTTTAAATTGCTAATGTTAAAACAAAGAACACCTGGAAATTTTAAAACAACGGAAGCAAAACCCTTCCTAAATGTCCAAACTAAATGCAAGGCTCAAGTTGGCAAAACACATTATTCCTGAATTTCCAAATTGTCCCGGAAGTTCCAAGAATATAATTTTATAAATAGTTGTCAAAGGCAATTTCTTGTCAAACCAAGAAATAAAATAGAGAATTCGACTTGGTTTAACCCAATTCTATTTTTGGAACCAAGATAAACTTTCCATAAATTCAAAATAAAACTATGGGGAGCTTCTTTGATATATTAGGAGCCTCCATGAATATTTTCACTATTTTTGGAAATGTTTAAATGTTCCAAATAAACCTATTTTGGAAATTATAAAAAATGCTCTAATTAAACTCTAATAACAAATGTGGTGCAAAACTTTTTAGCTTGCCACCCCAATTTTTGTGAAGCTTCTAGTTGATCTTGAGAGACTACATGAATTTTCCCAGATTTTTCTAAATTGCCTAAATAGCTCTTTTAAATAGCTAAACCTTGCTGTTTTTAAAATCAGAAAAACAAAAATGTAAAAGGTTAAATCGCTGACAGTGGGGCCCACTGTCAGTCTCTCCTCTTCCCTCTCTTCTCACTAGCGCCATGCCTCACTGGCGCCATGCCGAGGCCGTGCCCTCCCATGCTGCCCTGCCCCCCCTGCTCGACCTGCTCCCTGGAGGACAAGGAGGGCACTGCGTCCCTACCGCTCTCTCTCTCGCCCCTCTGCTCACCAGCCCCGCTACTCTCCCTGCCTCTCTCCCGTTATCTCCCCGCCATGGCCGCGACCCCGCCAAGCACGCCGACGTCGTTTGGGTCGCCCCCATCAAGATCGAGCCCATCCGTCGGCTGCGCCGCCGCGTCCTCATCCTTCTCTCGCGAGAAATTGTCGCGGGAGGCCCAGAATCGACGGCGCCGGCCGATTTCCCCTCCGCACCCGACCGAGCCGCCGTGGGCCGCGCCGCCGCCACCGACCATCTCCGGCCTCCCCATGCCCTGGAAGGATGTCCTGGAGCCCTGTCGCGCAGTCCTCTGCCTCCTCAACGAGCGAATCGTGCTGGGACTTCCTCTTTGGCGAGATCGAGCTCGACCCCCTCGCCGCCGTCCGCCACCGTGCGCGCACGACATCGCCGCAGCCCGTCTTCCCCGAGCATCTCCGTCCGCACCATCGCCTCAGGGGTGAGATCCTCGACCGTTTGGTCATCTCCTCCCCCTCCCCCGCGTGCTGTGCCGTCCCACCGTCGTCGCTCGCCGCCACGGTCACCGTCGTGCGAGAGCCGGTCGCGGCTTTTGACCAAACGCTCGTATGCGTGCTCGCCCGGCCTGGCTCTCGGCCTGGGCCGGCCAGAGGGCCGGCCTGTTCGGGCTGGTCCCCGGCCTGCGCCCCGGTTTGGGCCGGCTCTGAGGCCGGCCTCCTCTGGCACTGTCCCGGCCTGCAATCCGGCCTGGGCCGACCTGTGGGCCGGCCCAAACAGTAAAACCTGCGAATTTTGGAAATTAAATTGGAGTTTAAATATTTCATATCTATTCGAATAATGCTTCAAATTCGACAGCTAAAGTTTCCAAATGTTCAGAAAAACAAACTCTACCATTTGGAGTCGTTGTAATCTTCCTTTGGAATTATTTTCTTTTGGGTATTTAAGAATTCCTAAAATGGGTTAAATAATCCCAAATTAGGAAAATTCATAACTTATTAAATATTTGTCCAAAAATTATGAATTAAATATCAAAGTGATCAACATGTCAAATGCTATCAAACCATGCACTTATCACATCATGATCACAAACTTTTATTTGATGTTATTCATAATTTGATTAAATGAATTAAATTCAATTATTTAATTAATTTGCTATTTATTCATCGGTGCTCCGAAAATTACAAATAAATTACCGAAATGATCGGAAGAACGAAACCTACCCATTCGTGTCATGTTCATGCATAATTGAGCCACTTCTCTAATAATTTGATAATTTATAAAGAATTGTGGTCACTAAGATAAATATGGGGTTGGTTCCAAATAATTGCACTAATTATTTGGCTCCCCATTTAATGTTGCTGTTTAAATTATAATGATATATTTGCATCAATTGGACATGTCATCATGTGTTTGCGCATTGCACCTTGTGATCGTGTGATTTATGTGTTCTTTGTGTTTCTTTGGGTATCGATAGATTCCGGAGTCGAAGTTAACGATAACTACCCCGACGAGCAGTACTTCACACCCGGGCAGCAAGGCAAGAGATAACCTAACCTTCTTGGCATCTAGCATCCTATGTTTATCAAATTATTTTATCCACCATAATATTGCATGCGGTTCAAGTGTCTCTTTTGATAAATAATAGAATATCCTATGAATGCATGTTCTTGCCCGAGCCAATCACATGTATCCCTACCTATGAAACCTAGGGTTGAAGTGTTGGCCGAGATAAAATTATAATTGTTATATTCATATGCTTAGCCATGCTTAATAGATGCTTTATGTCCGTTTTAATTCCATAATTGTTGATGTTGATGGAATGATTCGGGCACGGTGGATAATGGTGATGCTTAATTAAAATGCTAAGACGGTTTGGGTGAGTTGCCATCGGGGATGGTGTTTTGCCTCACTCTAGCCCCTAGGTGCGAGTTCTTGTCTCTAGAACCAAGATCGAGCGTGCTTCCGGAGGTGGGGGCATATGGAACCCCCTTTGACCGAATAAGTTGTGAGGGGCTTGTCAAGGGTCCTCTAGTTTGCTATTTCCATTTGCGCGTGAGTTGTGTGGGTGGAAAAGAAACGAGGATGGTGGTGTTTAGGATGTGGCCGCGGGGCAGGGCGCTGGGAGCGCTGAACCTGTCCTTCCGCACACTGATGGTCCTTGAGTAAGCATCATGCAATGTAAAGGTCTAACCGCGCCCGCTCGCCGGTCTTCCCCGGAAGAGGGCCAACTAGGTGAGCCGGACGGTACCAATGGATAAGGAGCTGGGGTTCCCTCGGAAACCTGGCGACTTCAAATAGTACACCCCTGCAGGGTTTAATCTTTTCGAAAAGCCATGTCCGCGGTTATGGACGACTTGGGAACGGATATACGAGACCATAGATAACATTTAACCTAATTGATATGGCAGCTAGAGGTTGCATAATCAACTTGAGATAAAGGTTCATTTCCTCAAGGGGGAGTCGAGGGAGTGCCTTTGTGTGAGATGAGTGGTGATGGTTGCAAGTAGGTTCGCCGAGAACCGAAGATGAAAATGTTACTCTCTTACCCCTTTATAAAAATATTCTGAGTAGACGGATGCCATGTGTCATTTTATAATTCGGTTTATTAAAATTAGCTTTATGCAAAAGAAATACATAAACAGCTTTAGAGCCTCCGTCAGTCATTGGGCCTATATCGCCCTACTAAACTTGCGAGTACATCGTACTCAGTCTCTCTTTGCTGCCTCTATGATTTTGTATTTCAGAGGAGGACGACGCCGAGCAACTAGGTGGGTTCTACGTTGACGTCGACTACTAGTTTGGGGTTCCCAGGTGGCAGCTTGGGGCCGTGGAGCAAGCTGGCTTGGGTGATGTTTATTGTAGGCCTCTTAGGCCATATTTTTGCTTCTTGTTGTTAGACAACACTACCCGCTTCCGCTTGATGACTTGTGGATCCGTGATCCTTTTGATGTGTAATATTTGTATTCTTCTCATTATATGAGTTGCTATATGTTTTGTGTCGTAGAGTCATGCTTTGTGCCAGTTCTGTTCCACAAGTCTCGATCTTTGTTTTATACTTTGATGGTTGTGCCAACTACATAGCCTCTCTGTATAATTCCGGGGTCGGGGCGTTACAAGTTGGTATCAGAGCAAGACTGCCTGTAGGAAACCCTTTCTATTGGTCGATGTCGAGTCTAGTTCGTGAAAATTATTTTAACCTAAAAATGAGTTGTGAAAACCCTCCTAGGATTCTTTTTACTCCTTATCCAATTCACTCTGATCTCGGTGTCATCTTACCTCTATTTGATTTTTAACGGTTCTTATGATTCTCGGCAAACTCGAAATCTTTAGGATCTCGGGGTTTGGGTTCCTACCTTTAGTTACTAGTTATCCTTACTCCTCTGCCAAATCTAAAACATGAAGAAAGGAAGTATGATGGTTCGTCAAGATATTCCCTTGCTTTAGCCCAAGATCTTGAACCGAAGGTCCCGGATTGTGCTAGGGCTCCGGTGTAATTATTCATGAGGGATGTCACCCTTGTGAGTATTATGCTATTGTGGGTCCCAGTGCATGAAGCTGATCTTTAACCCAAGATCTTTTCCGTTGAACCCTGGTGCTAATGGTTGAACCCTACATCAGGTTGGCAAAAATCTGAAGTTAATCCTCGAGCTCGAGCTTGCAGCCATAATTGTCTTAGTCAGCCATGCTCTTCTTTGTCACTAGCTTTATCTAGACTGCTGTCAGGGAACCATCTGAATCACGACGGGATTGCTCTTAGCGAGCCTTTCCATCGATAATTGTGTTTCCTCCGGTAACGACCGTTCCTGAAACCCTTTCGGCACTAGTTGTCGGAAGAGTGCTAACAAGGGCTTCGTCTTTATCTTGAGATTGTTGCTAGCCCGTTTCTTACTCCAAATCTGTTATCAGTCCTCTATCTGCATGCGGACAGTCAAGTGTATCGTGCATTGGGGTGATCTGATGCATGTTATTCTTGTGGTTCATCAAGGCATTCCATTTCGGGATGTCAGGAGAAACAAACTCCGGTACCTCTTCCATTACCTGGGAAAAGGTCAAAGTTTTGTGATTCGCGGAGTAAGAGCTTGTCTAGCTTTTGTTCCGTTCCATCTTGGAGTGTCACACTCTTTTTATATCGAGAGGTTGTGCTTAGTCTCATGACGTACTGGATGAAGTGATGCTCCTACCCTTCCTTATCCATCTACCTCCGAGTTTTCGGGCTCGAGAGTATTGAGGATGTATATCGTCGTGGTAATCGGATATTCTTGGCAATTGTTGTTGCTTTGAAATCCAAGGATCTTGATGGCACTCACTTAGGGTATCAAAACTAGATTGACGGAGCTGCCAAGTCCTTTCCACTCAGATGCACACCTCCGGTCAACGAGTTAGATTCATCTCGAAACCCCCAAGACCGCATCTTTTCCTTGAAAGGCAAGGTTTCTCTCGCAACCAGTGACTTTTGTCGCTGGGGATCTGAGTGAAGTTCACTTTGTCCCCTCGGGTTAAATCATAGGTTGGTTATGTATATGTGCATCATGGAGCTGGTAGGTTGTTACCTCCCCTTTCTCTGATTAAGCCATGTGTGCACACCAAACCCTTGACCGAGACGTTCCTACATAAGAAGAGGTTGTCAAATCTCCTCAGCTTACCGGTGTTTCCCAGTCATGAATCAGATAGGCTTCATTGTTTGGAGCTCATGCTGGTTCATTTTCCTCTAGGTAATCGTGACCACCTGGAAACTCCCAATCTAGCTCGTGTTTGGAGCTTGACCCGGTAGCCCTTTGTCTTGCGAATCTAGTTACCTAGCATTGCGGCTGACTTCCGCAAACTCCTCCCATACCTGCTAGCCTGAAGTATCTGCACACATACCCTGAATCTCAAGCAAAAGTGATGCTTGGAGTTTATTAAGAGCATGACGTAGACCTTTTAGTACACCGATGAGTCCGATGTTGTGGCTCATTCACCTCGCCGGAAGGCCTATTGACGAGATCTCTCAAATCTTTAACCTCAACCACTATCCCTGAGGGTAGTGTGTAATTTACCCTGGTAGTCTTTCCAAATGGTCTTTTCTCTATCTCAAGTACGACTTTCGCTTGAGGATTGAATGAAGGCTATTTCTGAAGCCGGAGTGCGATATCTAGAACCTCAAGGAGAACCTCGCTACGGAGTTACTAAATATCTATCGGTCAATTCTCCTACCCCTGGGTTTTACCTCTCTAGCTACTTGTGGATCAATGCTATATCTACCCCTCCTAGGTGAAACCCAGGTTTATTCCAATCATACGGGCAATGTGTGAATCTACCCGTCACGTTAGGACCTGAGCTCAATCTTATGGAAACATGGGAATGTCTAAAGCTTGGAGTCCAGAAGTCGTCCTATCCTCGGCTCGACCTTTGTTGGTCAAATCGTTCCTAGTTTCCTCAATGGCTTATGGTTTTGGGAAAGGTTCCTTTTTCATGTCACCTTAAGCTACCTTCTGTCCTTCCGCCATTTTGGCATGTCTTGTTGGTTAGCCCAATCACTACAACTAGGAAGAACATCGGGAGATCGAGTAGATCGATGAATTGAAGAGTTGCCATGTTCCCCTCATCCCTCTTCCTACTCTAGGAATCTCGGGGCGAGATTCTTGTAAGGGGGTAGAATTGTAACAGCCCTAATTTGGTACCCTAAAATATGGGCCAAATTTTCACTTTTTGTGTTGCATTGCATCATGGCATCCTTTTAAATTGCTAATGTTAAAACAAAGCAACACCTGGAAATTTTAAAACAACGGAAGCAAAACCCTTCCTAAATGTCCAAACTAAATGCAAGGCTCAAGTTGGCAAAACACATTATTCCTGAATTTCCAAATTGTCCCGGAAGTTCCAAGAATATAATTTTATAAATAGTTGTCAAAGGCAATTTCTTGTCAAACCAAGAAATAAAATAGAGAATTCGACTTGGTTTAACCCAATTCTATTTTTGGAACCAAGATAAACTTTCCATAAATTCAAAATAAAACTATGGGGAGCTTCTTTGATATATTAGGAGCCTCCATGAATATTTTCACTATTTTTGGAAATGTTTAAATGTTCCAAATAAACCTATTTTGGAAATTATCAAAAATGCTCTAATTAAACTCTAATAACAAATGTGGTGCAAAACTTTTTAGTTTGCCACCCCCAAATTTTTGTGAAGCTTCTAGTTGATCTTGAGAGCCCACATGAATTTTCCCAGATTTTTCTAAATTGCCTAAATAGCTCTTTTAAATAACTAAACCTTGCTGTTTTTAAAATCAGAAAAACAAAAATGTAAAAGGTTAAATCGCTGATAGTGGGGCCCACTGTCAGTCTCTCCTCTTCCCTCTCTTCTCACTAGCGCCATGCCTCACTGGCGCCATGCCGAGGCCGCGCCCTCCCATGCCGCCCTGCCCCCTGCTCGACCTGCTCCCTGGAGGACAAGGAGGGCACTGCGCCCCTACCGCTCTCTCTCTCGCCCCTCTGCTCACCAGCCCCGCTACTCTCCCTGCCTCTCTCCCGTTATCTCCCCGCCATGGCCGCGACCCCGCCAAGCACGCCGGCGTCGTTTGGGTCGCCCCCGTCAAGATCGAGCCCATCCGTCGGCTGCGCCGCCGCGTCCTCGTCCTTCTCTCACGAGAAATCGTCGCGGGAGGCCCAGAATCGACGGCGCCGGCCGATTTCCCCTCCGCACCCGACCGAGCCGCCGTGGACCGCGCCGCCGCCACCGACCATCTCCGGCCTCCCCATGCCCTGGAAGGATGTCCTGGAGCCCTGTCGCGCCGTCCTCTGCCTCCTCAACGAGCGAATCGTGCTGGGACTTCCTATTTGGCGAGATCGAGCTCGACCCCCTCGCCGCCGTCCGCCACCGTGCGCGCACGACATCGCCGCAGCCCGTCTTCCCCGAGCATCTCCGTCCGCACCGTCGCCTCAGGGGTGAGATCCTCGACCGTTTGGTCATCTCCTCCCCCTCCCCTGCGTGCTGTGTCGTCCCACCGTCGTCGCTCGCCGCCACGGTCACCGTCGTGCGAGAGCCGGTCGCGGCTTTTGACCAAACGCTCGTATGCGTGCTCGCCCGGCCTGGCTCTCGGCCTGGGCCGGCCAGAGGGCCGGCCTGTTCGGGCTGGTCCCCGGCCTGTGCCCCGGTCTGGGCCGGCTCTGAGGCCGGCCTCTTCTGGTAGTGTCCCGGCCTGCAAACCGGCCTGGGCCGACCTGCGGGCCGGCCCAAACAGTAAAACCTGCGAATTTTGGAAATTAAATTGGAGTTTAAATATTTCATATCTATTCGAATAATGCTTCAAATTCGACAGCTAAAGTTTCCAAATGTTCAGAAAAACAAACTCTACCATTTGGAGTCGTTGTAATCTTCCTTTGGAATTATTTTCTTTTGGGTATTTAAGAATTCCTAAAATGGGTTAAATAATCCCAAATTAGGAAATTCATAACTTATTAAATATTTGTCCAAAAATTATGAATTAAATATCAAAGTGATCAACATGTCAAATGCTATCAAACCATGCACTTATCACATCATGATCACAAACTTTTATTTGATGTTATTCATAATTTGATTAAATGAATTAAATTCAATTATTTAATTAATTTGCTATTTATTCATCGGTGCTCCGAAAATTACAAATAAATTACCGAAATGATGGGAAGAACGAAACCTACCCATTCGTGTCATGTTCATGCATAATTGAGCCACTTCTCTAATAATTTGATAATTTATAAAGAATTGTGGTCACTAAGATAAATATGGGGTTGGTTCCAAATAATTGCACTAATTATTTGGCTCCCCATTTAATGTTGTTGTTTAAATTATAATGATATCTTTGCATCAATTGGACATGTCATCATGTGTTTGCGCATTGCACCTTGTGATTGTGTGATTTATGTGTTCTTTGTGTTTCTTTGGGTATCGATAGATTCCGGAGTCGAAGTTAACGATAACTACCCCGACGAGCAGTACTTCACACCCGGGCAGCAAGGCAAGAGATAACCTAACCTTCTTGGCATCTAGCATCCTATGTTTATCAAATTATTTTATCCACCATAATATTGCATGCGGTTCAAGTGTCTCTTTTGATAAATAATAGAATATCCTATGAATGCATGTTCTTCCCCGAGCCAATCACATGTATCCCTACCTATGAAACCTAGGGTTGAAGTGTTGGCCGAGATAAAATTATAATTGTTATATTCATATGCTTAGCCATGCTTAATAGATGCTTTATGTCCGTTTTAATTCCATAATTGTTGATGTTGATGGAATGATACGGGCACGGTGGATAATGTTGATGCTTAATTAAAATGCTAAGACGGTTTGGGTGAGTTGCCATCGGGGATGGTGTTTTGCCTCACTCTAGCCCCTAGGTGCGAGTTCTTGTCTCTAGAACCAAGATCGAGCGTGCTTCCGGAGGTGGGGGCATATGGAACCCCCTTTGACCGAATAAGTTGTGAGGGGCTTGTCAAGGGTCCTCTAGTTTGCTATTTCCATTTGCGCGTGAGTTGTGTGGGTGGAAAAGAAACGAGGATGGTGGTGTTTAGGATGTGGCCGCGGGGCAGGGCGCTGGGAGCGCTGAACCTGTCCTTCCGCACACTGATGGTCCTTGAGTAAGCCTCATGCAATGTAAAGGTCTAACCGCGCCCGCTCGCCGGTCTTCCCCGGAAGAGGGCCAACTAGGTGAGCCGGACGGTACCAATGGATAAGGAGCTGGGGTTCCCTCGGAAACCTGGCGACTTCAAATAGTACACCCCTGCAGGGTTTAATCTTTTCGAAAAGCCGTGTCCGCGGTTATGGACGACTTGGGAACGGATATACGAGACCATAGATAACATTTAACCTAATTGATATGGCAGCTAGAGGTTGCATAATCAACTTGAGATAAAGGTTCATTTCCTCGAGGGGGAGTCGAGGGAGTGCCTTTGTGTGAGATGAGTGGTGATGGTTGCAAGTAGGTTCGCCGAGAACCGAAGATGAAAATGTTACTCTCTTACCCCTTTATAAAAATATTCTGAGTAGACGGATGCCATGTGTCATTTTATAATTCGGTTTATTAAAATTAGCTTTATGAAAAAGAAATACATAAACAGCTTTAGAGCCTCCGTCAGTCATTGGGCCTATATCGCCCTACTAAACTTGCGAGTACATCGTACTCAGTCTCTCTTTGCTGCCTCTATGATTTTGTATTTCAGAGGAGGATGACGCCGAGCAACTAGGTGGGTTCTATGTTGACGTCGACTACTAGTTTGGGGTTCCCAGGTGGCAGCTTGGGGCCATGGAGCAAGCTGGCTTGGGTGATGTTTATTGTAGGCCTCTTAGGCCATATTTTTGCTTCTTGTTGTTAGACAACACTACCCGCTTCCGCTTGATGACTTGTGGATCTGTGATCCTTTTGATGTGTAATATTTGTATTCTTCTCATTATATGAGTTTCTATATGTTTTGTGTTGTAGAGTCATGCTTTGTGCCAGTTCTGTTCCACAAGTCTCGATCTTTGTTTTATACTTTGATGGTTGTGCCAACTACATAGCCTCTCTGTATAATTCCGGGGTCGGGGCGTTACAAAAATCACACCACGATAAGAGCCAAATAAGAACCAATAAAGATGATGCCAAGGATGCAAAGGTTTGAGCTACGACCGATACGCTAAATCTCACTTGAGAGCCCCTCTTGATAGTACGGTTATCTATCCTAAAACCCGGTCTCCCAACTACACCGCGAGACCGGTAAAATAGAAACCCTATCAAGATCATACCTTTCCCTTGTGCATTCCACTTGAGCTAGATGCTGACGATCTTGATCTCCTCTCAAGTGGATCACCTTTCTTTGCCTAGCGCATTCCACTTGAGCTAGATGATGACGATCTTGATCTCCTCTCAAGTGGATCACCTTTCTTGATTATGCTCCGCTTGGTGAAGCCTCGCATATTGCTCCCCCATACACCAATATGGGAGAGACACTCTTTCGAATATCTTCACAAGCCCTTATCTTCTATGTTGATCAACTTGCACTTAGCCTTGATCAACATATGATCTTCTTCTTTTAGCCTTGACTCCAACATATGGACTTCAAGCATTCCTTATGGACCAACACTACAAATATAACTCAAAGCACACATTAGTCCATAGAGATTGTCATTAATTACCAAAACAACACATGGGGGCAACCATGCACTTTCAGGTTTCCATATTGGGACCGATGACGAGGGTGGTAAGGAATACCTCCTCATCACAAGGCGCGATGAAAATGGTACCCATGTCCTCGAAAGGCTTCCTTCATGGGACACGGGGCTCTACTACACGAAAATTGTAGCACCGCCCGTGTACACTATCTTAAAGATTGTTTTCCGAAGCTCTGAACTATTTTGCCTATGCCATGATAGATTAGGCCATCCCGGTCTGAGAATGATGAGGAATATAATTAACAACTCGAATGGTCATAATGTTAATGTGAAGAACTTCCCAAATCCTGATGATTTCGTGTGCTCTGCATGCGCTACGGGGAAGTTAATCATTAGACCATCCCTTTTAAAGGTGAAGGATGAAATCCCCGCGTTCTTGGAACGTATCCAAGGGGACATATGCAGTCCGATTCAGCCCCTCTCAGGGCCATTTCGGTACTTTATGGTACTCATCGACGCTTCCTCTAAATGGTCCAATGTTTGCCTGCTGTCAACACGGAACCATGCATTTGCAAAATTGATCTCGCAGATCATACAAATGAGGAATAGATTCCCTGATTATCGTATTAAGTCCATCAGAATGGACAATGCTGGAGAATTTACTTCAAAGGCATTCGATGATTATTGCATGGCAATGAGAATCGCAGTCGAGCACTCAGTACCGCATGTCCATACGCAAAATGGACTTGCAGAGGGTTTGATTAAAAGGATTAAATTCATTGCCAGACCGCTCCTTCAGGGTCGTAATTTACCAACTATATGTTGGGGGCATGCTGTGTTACATGCTGCTAAACTCATAAATTTTCGACCATCGGCCTACAACATCCATTCTCCTATGCAGCTTGCGCAGGGGTCGGCACCGAAAATTTCCCACCTTCGCAGGTTCGGTTGCCAGGTATATGTACCGATACCACCCTCCAGCGATCAGCAATGGGCCCGCTCCGTAAGTCGGGGATATACGTTGGTTATGAGACTATGTCCATAATCAGGTATTTGGACCCCATGACAGGTGATTGTCATACGGCCCGCTTTGCTGATTGCATATTTGACGAGGATCTTTTTCCGACTTTAGGGGGAGGAAATCAACCCCTTGATGCTAAAAGTCGAGAAATCACGTGACAAGCCACGAGGATCCACGCTCATGACCCACGCACTGCTGAGACAAATAAAGAAGTCCAAAATATAATAGATTTGCATGCATTACCGAATCAACTGCCTGATCACTTTAATGACTTGAAAACTGTGACAAAGTCGCTTGTGTCAGCGCGCAATGCACCGGAGAGGGTTGAGATACCGAAGTTAACTAATGGTACACCCGCCCCCGTCCAAAGGCCTAAAAGGACGCGGAATCCGGATTCTCAAATCCCAAGTACTCAGGGACGCCCGGCGAAAAAGGATAAGAGAGATTTATCACAGCCAGTCACCAAAGCCCCTAAAAAGAGTAAGGGGAGCCACTTGAGACCTGGCACAAGTGCGGAAAATCCTGTGCACGGGATTCCGGACTTGAACATCCCTATTGAGGGAACATCCAGCGGAGATGTGAGTACACACATCGGCGCGGAAAAGCTAAAGGACCTCGCTCCTGTAATGGGAAATACGGTAGAGCAAGAGGCAGCGCCAGATGCGCCCCATGACGAAATGGCCATAAATTATATCAGTACGGGAGAGTCAATGAACCGAGCAATGGCAATTGTCGACATTAACTTTACTAAGAAAATTGCCTCAATCATAGATCCTGACCCTGAGACTAACAGTCTCGCTGATTGTAAAAGGAGGTCGGATTGGAAAGATTGGCAGGAGGCAGTTACCTCGGAATTATTATCTCTCAACAAGAGGAAGGTATTTGGACCGGTTAGTCTAACTCCTCCCCACATTCGCCCAGTTGGCCATAAGTGGGTTTTTGTTCGTAAGAGAAATGAAAGAAATGAGGTGGTTCGGTACAAAGCAAGGCTCGTTGCTCAAGGTTTCACTCAACGACCAGGTGTCGATTTTGAGGAAACTTACTCCCTGGTCGTGGATGGTATAACCTTTAGATACTTGATCTCGATGGCAGTAAATCTGGACTTGACAATGAAATTGATGGATGTTGTCACTGCTTACCTATATGGTAACCATGATTCGGACATTTACATGAAGGTACCGGAGGGTATCCCCATTCCGAATCAAGATAGAGCAAATCGGGGTCTATACAGTGTTCTTCTCAATAAGTCACTATACGGACTTAAACAGTCTGGTAGGATGTGGTATAATCGCTTAAGCGATTTGCTTCATCAGAAGGGCTACACGAGCAATGAGGACTGCCCATGTGTCTTTATACGGCGATCCCAAGATGGATTCTGTATAATCTCGGTGTATGTGGACGATTTGAATATAATCGGTACACCTAGAGATATTGAGGAAGCGAGTTCCTACCTGATGTCGGAATTCGAGATGAAGGATTTGGGTAAAACCAAGTTCTGTCTGGGTCTGCAACTAGAACATTCCCCTGCTGGGATCCTAGTGCACCAGTCTGCCAGCGCCCAGATCGCGTGTTTGAAGCTCGGCTCGGAGGTTGGTGGTGCTGTGAGGTACCAGATGTGGCGAGAGTTTTTCCGGGCGAAATCCCAGCGCTTCGGTGCCGACGACGGCGACGCCTGCGGGTGTCGTGACCCTCTTGAGGGCGTTGTTGTGGCTACTCTCGACGCATTAGGGCTCCGGATGAAAACCCTAGACCCTTGTGGTCTTAGCGGCGGCGGCGCGTTGCGTCGTGACCTTCTTGGAGGCGCTGTTGTGGAGCTCCGGTTTCCGTAGCCTAGTCGTTTTCGGTGGCAAGCTAGATGCTTCTTAGGTTTCGTAGTTTATCTTTGATCTGCTTGTAAGAGGAGTTCCTCATCGCTATGTATCGGTTTGACCGTTTGGCTTTATTTATAAAGCGGGGCAAAAGCCTGTTTCGTGGTGGATATTGTCCGATCAAACAATGCTAACACCCTATTTCTTAGTAGTGGGTGGATGATGGAAATCTGACATCTCATCCCACGGCTCTATTTTTTCTCCAGACAAGACTAATCGAGGGCATTATTAGCACTCCCGCGAGATCTTTGCCATCGTTCTCCCAGTCTCACCCACACCTGGAGATTGCGCCAATCATGAGATGATGACCCCCACTTGCCCTTGTTTCCAAGATAGTTCCATCTCTAATAACAGTGGCATAAAATAAGTATAGAACTCTGCATCACCGCACACTGCATACCAAACTTCTTTCCGTTCAGGGAAAGAGCATGCATGCACGCGCCTCGACCCTGTCACTTCACAAGATATTTCTTTTCTTTGGTAGATATAGAAAGGTGAGATATTATATCAGATCATGGCAATCGTGCAAAGGGCCCCTCGAATCATACCTCATTTTTCCTTTTTTTTTTGTCCTGGCTACCAAACTTCTCCGAGCATTTTATGGGTGGGTGTACACTTTAAGATGAGATAGCAGATGGTACGTATGTACTCTAGCTAGATACAAGGGAAGAGCATCTTCAGCTTGAGTGCTCGACACAACCCAGAGTAGACCTTCCAGAAACTTCTTGGGCGCTGCTGCATGCAGAATTGTAGATCCAGGCTGCTCTTGCAGAGGTTGAAGATTTCTCTGTCAACGATACCTGGCTCAGAGTAACCGGTCGACTGGCTAACGGCCTGCACCGAAACTAGTACTGGTATCCGAGTCAAAATGGCCGTTCTCACTTCCCAGTGTCAGAGTTTGTTACCTTGACTCTGCACTGGCAAGTGACAACCTGCCTGAAGACACAAGCGCTGACCTGCCTGAAGACACAAGCGCTGACCTACCTGAAGACCCAAGCCGGACCATATTTCGTGACAGGAGGGAAGTCTTACTAGTCTAGAAGAAACATTTAGTGACAGGAGAAACATATATGCAGACTGAAACCGTCACAACGTGCAGTGTCCATCCACAGGTTATCCGGACTGAACACGATATATTTCTAAGGCTCGGGATGCATGAAGATTAGCAGATTGAAACATGCACTTGTAGTTGCGTTGATGTAGACTCGTCCTTCATGGCAAAAACATAACACAAGAACCTAATGCCACATCATTCATTATTTGAATTATCATTCATAAGGTGCTTGTAACCGAAGGAGTTCGGTAACTGAATTCATGCAGGAGGTCACGAGTTTGGTGCCCCGATAAGTTAGTTTGTTGTGCTTCTACTAGTTTTTTCGCACACCAGTTCACTCTCTCTGCCCTCGCCACAAACGCACCACACCATAGACACAGATCATCGCAGAAAATTAAATACCGTTTCAGTTAACCAAGACAAGCAGTCAGGGCATAATGCATAGAAGCAAGAGGAGCAATATTTCAACAACTCAAACAGATTCAAAATTCACTAAATTTCCTCGACAAAGGACATGACAACTCCCCACAAAAAAAAGGACATGACAACTCACACACACAATACTCCCGAAGATAACATGCTAGCTCGACCAATCGAAGACCAAAATTACCCTGTCAACAAGACAGCACGCAATGCAAATGAATGCTTGCTTGCTTGCCTCGAGCAGGAGTAACTCATGGCTAGCTAGCTTTGCTTCCCTCATTGGCTAACGGATCGGTCGCCAATGCAACGAGACAAAAGCTAGCCTAGCCATACACGAAGATACAGAAAAAAAGGTACTAGTAGAAGTGCAAAATGAAGAGCTAGCCTCCAACAGCTAGCCAATAGTAGTGGTAGGCAATAGAGGACGTAGCGCCGCCACACCAGTCTAGCTAGGGAGCGTAGATGGCGGCGGCGGCTAGGACCCTAGCGTGGCACGGCCTTGCACAGCAGCGGCGTGGCCATCTCCAGCGACATGTTGAGGCGCTCCGACAGGTCGACAGCGCCTCCCGTGGTGGTCCCGGCCGGCGCCCACTCGAACCGCTGCAGCAGCTGCGCGAGCCAGAGGTGGACGGTGGCGAGGGCCAGCATCTTGCCGGGGCACACGCGGCGGCCGGCGCCGAAGGGGGCCAGGCGGAGGTCGCTGCCCAACACGCTCACCTCCTCCTCCATGAACCGCTCCGGGCGGAACAGCTCCGGCTCGGCCCACACGGCGGCGTCATGCGCGATGGCCCACATGTTCACCATCGCCGTCGTGCCGGCGGGGACGAGGTGGCCGCCGACGTGCGCGTCGTGGACGGCCAGGCGCGCCCACGACAGCAGCGGGCCCGGCGGGTGCATGCGCAGCGTCTCCTTCACGATGCTCTGGATGTATGGGAGCCTGGCCACGTCCGAGTCCGTCACTGCCCTGCCACGGCCCACCACGGCGTCCACCTCCGACTGCGCCTTCGCCTGGATCTCCGGGTGCAGCACCATCCTCGCCATGATCCACTCCATCAAGATCGCCACCGTGTCCGTCCCTCTGAAGATCATTTCCTAAAACACACGATCCCAATTAACAAACGCATGACAATGACTTGAATGCAATCAGTTGTAGACTTGCAGTATACAGAAGAAAATTCTGAATATTTTTTCCGTATGCTTGTAAAGTTCTTCTATACTCAGTTAGCGAGTCTTACCCAAAGAACAGCGATCATGTCGGAATCTGACATCTTCTCTTCTCCGTCGAGGCCGAGGAGCACGTCGACGAAGTCACCGGTGAGCTCATCCGCACTGCCTGATCCACTGGCGCGCCTCGACCTGTGCTCCTGTATGATGTTACCAACATACACCTCCACCTGCCGGACTAAACCGTTGCACCGGCGGCGCACACCCTGGAGGTCGAGCCACTTGAGGAATGGGAGGTGATCGGCCCAGTTGAACGTGCCGAGGAGGTCGTACCCTTCGTTCACCATCTCCTCCACGGCGGCGCCTTCCTGGCTCTCGAAGTCGTCGTAGCGCTTGCCGAACACGACGGCCATGACGTGGTTGAGGGACGCCGCGTGCAGGAACCGACGAGGGGCGACCTCGCCGTCGCGGGCCATGAGCGAGGCGACGTTGTCGAGCATGCGCTCGCCGATCGAGGACCGGGTGGGCGCGGAGGCCGCCACGCGGCGCGGGCCGAAGAGGTGCGCCGCGGCGAGGCGGCGGAGCGCGCGCCAGTGAGCGTCCCCGGACGGTGCGAAACCCATGGCGCGGTGGAAGAGGAGGTGACGAGCCGCGTCCTTCACGGGGCGGTCGCCGAACGCCGGGTTGACGAGGATCTCGCGCGCCGTGTCGGGCTGGCTCGAGACGACGACGCGGGTGAGGCCGACGGAGAAGGACATCAATGCCGCCCCTCCTTGGACGGAGCGGGACAGCGCCGCCATGATGCGGTGCGCCACGGGGCTCGACAGTGCGGTGACCACGCCCGGCGGGCCTGGTGGCGGGCGGCGGCAGAGGGACAAGGCCCAGGCCGGACCGCCCGGCGAGAGCCACAGGAGGCAGGCGGCGAGGAGTATCGCGGCTAGGAGAGGTGGGAGGAGGGAGGTGGCCGGGAGGATGAGCAGGAGGAGGGAATCTTCCGGCCCGGTAGCCATCGAGAGATCCATGACAGTGCTAGGCCTGGGATTCTTGAGAAGTTTCTTGGAAGGAATGGTTTGGAAGGTGGTGTTGAGAGGGCGAGGTGAGTGGCCGTTTAAATAGGAGAGGCCGGACAAATATTCTGCTAATATTATTATTTTACAGCTAAATATTTTTAATGTTCTTAATTACCATGCGTTACACAAACCTGGTAACAGCCCATGATGACGCCCATGAGTAATAAAACTTGGTGCACAAGATAATAAGAAAACCTACCGTATCGCCGGAAAATAATGAGAATGGTAATTAAGTCCGACGAGATTTTGGGAACAAGTATTTGCGCCTTCTGTTGGGAAACCAACGCACGCATACCGTACGGGCTCACCCTTTCTTGGGTGGGGGTTTTCCCTTTAGGGTTTGGTCCTCTCCACCTACCCCTCACGCCTATATATACCCTCTGTATTGTATGGAGAGAGACACAATTGATGAATAAAAATCAGTCCAGACTATATTCGTGTGTCTTCTTTTACTTTTCGTATCTGTGATTGTGCCGCGTGTACGACTATTTCGACTACGTTCTCGCTCCACGATCTTGGACCGGACTCGCCGGCAAAGGTTGTGGAACACGTTATCAGCACGTACCGCTCCACCAACTGATCTGCATCGAGCCTCCCACAAGCAGGCTCTCGTCGTTGATCGCGGAGGTATAATCCAGATCCGATCGCAAGAACAATCCCCCCATCTCTCATGATTTTGTTTTGCAATTCGTTTTATTCAAATTATCTTTACACCTACGATATGGATTTACCTCGCGAGATCTGAGCAGACCTGATGTCGCCGACCAATGTCGATGGATCTCGCAAGATGAGCGGATTTGATGACTACACTGTAGGGAGTCGGTACGCGAACGTGATCCGGATGATCACGGTACCGCCGCGATGCACCAGCTGTGCCACGCGCAGTCTCGATTTCAGATGAACGGACGACGAAAATTGACAACCGAGATGTTCTCGGTGTTGACGTAAAAGACGTCGTCGGCTGCCGTGGAGCCGCTCGTCGTGTGTTGCCCAGGTCGGCCGAGCCGCCATGCCACACACCGAGCCGTCCACCACGTAGCGCCGTAGAGCCACTCGTGTGTTGCCCAGGTCGGCCGAGCCGCCATGCCACACACCGAGCCGCGCACTACGTGACGCCATCGGTCCAGATGACCGTGCTCCGTCGTCGACATCGAGAACCTCGAGCCTCTTCCATCCCCGCAAGCCGCGGCGTCGGCGACAGCTAACGCCGTCGTTGGTGCGCGCCCCCGCGTCCGCGCAATCTACGGCCACGAAACACCGCATGCTGGTCGCGCCCGCGCGTGCCGCACCACGGCTGGCTACACACTGCCGCGCACCGCCGCCGCGAGCGGGTCGCCGTCGCGCCGTCTAGCCCTGCTGGTCGGATGTCCCGTCGCTCGCGCTGCCCGCTCGACGCGCTGCCCGCGCCTCTGATTGCCGCACCCCCAATGCGTCACCTTGCCCTGTTGGCCGGCCGCCGCGCGCCCTGCTGGCCTGCCACCGCTCCATCCCGCGCCGCCGAGCCCTGCTGGCCGGCCGCCGCGCCCGCGCTCGGTACCCGCACGCCACATAGCCCCGGCCTAGAGCCCGATGGCAGCCGACCGCCGCCATGGCTCGAGCCTCTGGCTCGCCCTAAGCGTGCGGCCGCCGCCTAGGGTTTCGGCTGGGCCCGTGCTGGACCAGTGGGCTAGCCAGTCAGGTGGACCGCGGCCTTGTTTCAGCCCAGTTTCGGCCTGCTGTCGTTCGGGCCGGACTGCAAAGCGGCTGCACGTGGAAATTTTTGTTTTAGCCCTCAGTTTTTCGAGTTTGCACATAGTTTTAATTCCTGCTGAATTATTGTCGCGTGTAAGCCCCTGAAACTGTCTGTTTTTGCTAAAATCCCACGCTCAGGCTCAAACGATCTCGGAAAGCCAAATTTTTTTGCCAATTTTTCACGATTGTGATGCGCTTAACATGTTTCCGTCATTTCTTTTAAATATTGGAACGCCATGTTAATTAACAAATGTATGTTTATCGTATTTATGCAATGGATTACCTGCTGTAATCCGGATTACCTGCTGTAATCTAATACATCTTGCATAAATCGCAGATGGCCGGAATCGTCAACCGTGAGTTCACCGAGCTAGCGCAAACCGGGTTGAACTACCTGACCTGGGCATCGGATGTGGATATATTCCTCACGTCCAAAGAGCTGAAGCAGGCTATTAGCGTGTGAGCTGATGGCATCAAAAGTGATGCCACCCCCGCTGAGAATGCCCGAGCTCTGCATTTTCTACGTCACCATCTCTGTGGTACTCTGAAAAACGAGTACATGGCTGAACAGAGTGCTTTGGACCTCTGGAATACTCTCAAAAAGCGTTTCGAGCGACTGAAGTACACTGTTGGCCCGCAAGCAGAAGCGGAGTGGATTCGTCTGAGATTTCAAGACTTCAAGACGGTGGGAGAGTATAATTCGGCACTACACCGGATTTGCACCTCTCTTCAGCTGTGTGGTACCACGATTACCGACAGCCAGAAGATTGAGAAAACTCTCTCTACCTTCCACCCCAATGCTGTACAGTACTCGCGGAATTACCGCCAGGGGAAGTACACGCAGTATGCAGAGCTTGTGGACATACTCTAGGTGGAGAAGGCGCAGGATGAGCTCTTGCGAAAGAACTCTCTTGCGCAACCACTTGGGGCGAGTTCTCGTCAGGAGGCCCATGCTAATGCTTTCAAGGTCCGCGCACCTCTTAAGAAGAAGAGGGGCAGAAAGGGCAAGACGGCACCTCGCCCTCCTCGCCAGGCTCAGCAACATCAGCCAGGCAAGGGGGAGCAGAGGCCCCAGGACTGCTATTGGTGTGGCTCTACAGAACACTTCTCACGTCAGTGTCGTGCACCGAAGGAGGTTGTTGCTGCATATAAGGCTAGTAAGAAGGTGCGTGAATCGCACCTCGCCTCAGTTCAGTGGGAGGCACCACTGGCACCCCCCGGCACCCCCGGTGGCGTCTGAGCTCCTTCCACCGCCACCACCTCTGCCTGCGGCTGCATCAATCATGGTGCCCATGGAGAGGACCCCAACGGTCCCGTCGGACGTCGGTGTCGTGGGGCTACCTTTCGGGTACCCCACGGTGGTGGTACCTGGGTCACGCCAAGGGAAGCCCATTGAAGCCCATGAAGTGCACCGTGAGGCCCAAGTAGCCGGTTAGATCGGTGATGAGACTTTCCTTATCCTGTAATGTGCAATCCGCACCGTCCACCCGAGACCTGGCCTGTGATATAAAGGCCAGGAGGGTGCGCCACCTAGGGCAAGAAACACACAGGCAAAGCCTAGCGAGATTGCCATCTTGCCATTGTAGCCACCTCGGTAATATCAGACAAGCAGGAGTAGGTCTTTACCTCATCTCGAGGGGCCGAACCTGGGTAAATTCGCCCCCTGTTAGCCGTCGTGATCACCAACGTTCATCCTCTCTTCCCCTCAATCAACCCGGGGTACATAACCTTGGGAATTGCCGAGCCCCAACCTCGACAATTGGCGCCGTCTGTGGGAAGAACAGATCGTTGGAGTCATGGTTGCGCCGGCCTCATCTGCAATGAAGAACGGCATCAGCGCCAGGGAGTCGATCTACACCGGCTTCCTCGAGTTTGTCCAGCACTCGCCGCCGGATCTCCCGGCGTATGCTGAGCTGCAGCAGAGCACGTGGATTACCTTCGGTAGTCTACGCTATCTGGTGGACAGTCGTGGAACGCTCCGGCCCACGCTGGCCACGTTGCGCGCGACGGCTGCGCCTGCATCTACATCGACTGCGCCGACCGCGGCACCACCCGCCGCGAAGATCGCATCTACTACGGCCACGGCGATCGCGTCGTTGACTGCCATGAAAATCGCGTCTACTTCGACTGCATCAGCACCATCTACGATTGCGTCAACGGCGACTGCGGTGACCACACCTGCGGTTGCCAGAAAAATCGCATCTACTGCAACCCCGGCGCGAAACAAGTCTACTCCGACCTTCTTGTCCGCGCCAAGACCTACACCGATTTCGACTACGCCAACCGCGCCTCCACATCGCGGAGTCGCCAGTAGTAGCGACCGTGGCACCCGCCACGTTGCTGTGATCTTCGATTCTGAGCATAGCTCGGACGAAGGAAGCAGGACTGGGAGCATCAGCCCCGCTCGACGGGTTTACCCCGCGCAAGTTTATATGACCAACTCAGCACGACCCAACAGCGGGGAACCCGCATACCCGCTGGAGGTGACCATGCCGGACAGGGTGACAAAACTCACCATCACCCGGGAGATGGCGATCAAGGCCATGAAGCACGTGGACGAAGGCACGTTCCCTTCACCAGATGAACCCCGAGAAGACCAACTGGCGGTCCAATACCTGCTTTGGAAGGAGTCTGAGCGAGTCCGCCTAGAGAAGGCCGATCTGATTGGGCGCAAAGAACAAGCTGACGCGTCGAGTGCCAGGAGGGCAGCGCACTCGTTCATGGCTGGTTCGGAGGAAGTCACACAAGGAGGAGGACGTCACAGGGCTCGCATGCCGCGGGTGCCAGAGGCTGATCGCGTCCAGCTCACTCGCAATCTGGAGTCGTCATTCATGACGGAGGATGCGGACGGAATCCCCGTCCCCAAAACACCCGCTTCGGCCCTCATGGCAGTCGAAACCTACCTGCGACTAACACAGCCACCGGAGGGTAACGCCCACGCTCGCCTTCATAGGCGACAAATTCAATCCCTCAGGGAAGTCGAGGAAGTCCTAGCAAAGGCAGCACCAGCAGAAAGGGTGCACGAGAATCGAGGCCGTCGCGATCGTGAACCTGCACCACTTGCAGACCTAGACCCAATTCGACTGCGATAGCCGCAGCCAGGCGAAGACGTCCGCAACGTCGTCATACAGAGAAGGGTGGACCGCAGTCGACGGATGCGAGCAGCAAGTGCACAGGCCAACGACGACGATGACGACGACGGCTTCGAGCCACGCGGAGCCGCATGCTTCAGCTTCAACATCCGTGACAC
>QRDG01000137.1:2730853-2816798 GCA_012064385.1 Puccinellia tenuiflora
CCCGCAACAGCAAACCAACCACAGCCGCCACAGCCGCAGGATCCTGCTAACGTGTTCCCGGCAGCACGTGGGCAGATTAACATGATACAGAAGGGACGTCCTTCCAACAGGACCCAGAAAATCATCACCCGCCAGGTCTACCAAGCACTCACCAACCCACCTGCAGTACCCGATTACCTGAGAGGCTCAGAAACAGCGATCACTTTCTCCAGAGCGGACCACCCGCCGGCGATACCACGACCCGGGCACGCTGCTCTGGTAGTCGAAGCTCAGATCGGGGAGTACACCTTGAAGAAGGTGTTCATGGATGGAGGCAGCGGTATCAATATCATCTTCGCCGACCCTAAGAAGGATGAACAGGTCAACATCCAACCTAACGCCATCAGCAAATACCTTCCACGGTATAGTACCAGGGCAAGCAGTCACGCCCATGGGAAACATTACACTCGAGAGTATATTCGGCACACCCGAAAACTTCCAGCGAGAGGCGATCGACTTCGAGGTAGTCGACTGGAAGTCGCAATATCACGCCATACTGGGTCGTGCCTTTGCCAGTTCATGGCAGTGCCCCACTACGCCTACCTCCTGCTCAAGATGCCGGGACCAAAGGGTTCATCACGGTGAAAGGCGATTTCGACCGGTCTGATAGCTGCGACCGCGAGTTCAGCAGGATTTCTGAGTTCTTCGGGATGGACGAGCACCTGGAGATGATGGCAGTCGACAACGACAAGACTCTGTTTCCGCCACGGAAGAATCATCCAAGGACTCGCATTCAACACAAGCGACGACACAAGGGCCCATCAGGTACACCCGACGGACGCCGACAAGACGGTCGGTGTCATCAAGCCTGACTAGCGCATAGGAAAGCGCGCTCGTCGAGTTCCTGCGCGAGAACTGGAAGATATTCGCCTGGCAACCTTCTGACATGCCAGGTATACCAAGGGAACTCGCCGAGCACTCCTTACGCGTCCGCAAAGACGCAGACCAGTCAAGCAGACCATGAGGCGCTTCGCGGGTCCCAAGAGAGATGCCATCAGCAAGGAGATCGACCGGCTGCTTCACGCCGGATTTATTCGAGAGATAAAGGAGTCAGAGTGGGTAGCAAACCCGGTATTGGTGGAAAAGAAGAAGACGAAGAAACTCCGCATGTGCGTCGACTTCACCGCCCATCAACAAATGCTGCCCCAAGGATCACTTTCCGCTCCCGCGAATTGATCAGATCGTCGATTCGACTGCAGGTTGCGCGCGCCTATCCTTCCTGGACGCCTACTCCGGGTACCAGCAGATCAGGAATGAAAGTCGAGGATCAGGAGAAGACGGCGTTCATCACACCACACGGTGTATTCTGCTACCAGATGATGCCCTTCGGGGTTGAAGAACGCTGGAGCCACATACCAGCGCACGATGCAGGCCTGCCTGAAGAAGCTCATAGGACAGATCGTCCAGGTCTACGACGACCGACATAGTCGTCACCACCCGCACAGAGGACAGCCTCATCGACGACCTCCGCAAGGTCTTCGACGCGCTCAACAAGTACCAGATCAAGTTAAACCCAGACAAGTGCGTCTTCGGCGTCCCAGACGGAGAATTGCTGGGGTACCTTGTTTCTCTGCGAGAGGATCGAAGCCCACCCTGAGAAGGTGCAGAACATACTCGACCTGCCTGCACCGACCAAGCTTCATGAAGTACAACGCCTAGCCGGCAGAGTCGCAGCGCTCAGTCGGTTTATTGTAAGTTGGGAGAAAAGGCCCTGCCCTTCTACCAACTGATGAAAAAGGCAGACAAGTTCGAGTGGATAGAGGAGGCACAAAGATGCATTCGACAAACTGAAACAGACCCCACAACCCCTCCAGTGCTGGTGGCACCACATGAGAACGAGCCACTGTACCTGTATGTGGTGGCCACGAACAGAGTGGTTAGTACCGTACTCGTAGTCGAGCGGGAGGAAGAAGGAAAGAGGCCACCCTGTTCACAGCGACCCGTGTATTACCATTCAGCGATGGTGCTACTGATTCCAAGCAGCGGTACCCTCATTATCAGAAGCTAGCATACGGAGTCTTCATGACGTCCAGAGAAAGTGGTACACTATTTCCTAAGCACCCGATCACGGTGGTAAGCTCCTCTGCCCTATCCGACTTCTCACCAACCCGGCCGCGACAGGAAGAGTCGCCAAGTGGGTTGTCGAGTTAGGGCCATGGGGGTTGAAGTATGTACACCCGAAGGCAATCAAGGCCCAGGTCCTCCCAGAGTTTACCACAGAGTGGATAGAAGCACAACTGCCTGATGAGCCCGACTTGTCCAATGCATGGACAATGTATTTCGATGGATCCAAAAAGTTCAACTCAGCCGGAGCAGGAGTCGTGCTCATTTCACCTAAAGGCGACAAGCTGAAGTACGTGTTGCCAGATGAAAATTCTCAACACCTTCCAACAACGAAGCAGAGTACGAAGCCCTGATCCACGGCATGCGGATGGCCCAGAACTGCGGCGCCACTCGCCTCATGATCTACGGCGACTCCTACCTTGTCGTACAGCAAACCATGAAGCAGTGCGATGCCATCGCTGACAACATGATAGCCTACAGGGAGCTGTACAATCAACTGGAAGGCCTCTTCGACGGCTGCGAACTGCGGCACATCGGCCGCGAAAGCAACGAAGAAGCTGACACCCTGGCCAACCTAGGTTCGGATCGAGCTCCGGTGCCACCCGGAGTCTTCCTCGAGTGCATCACACAGCGTTCAATCAAGGTCCGGCCCCCGCCAGGACCCTCTACATTGACAACAAGCACCGCCAACCCGCCAAACACGGAGAAGGAGGTCATGGAGATAATGCTGATCGAGCCCACCTGGACAAGCCCGTATCTGGCTTACATGCTGCACCAGCGGCTGCCGGAGAACCCAGTCGAAGCCAAGCGCATCGTCCGCCGTTCCAAAGGCTTCACCATCATCAATGGCGAGCTCTACAAGAGAAGCATCTCAGGAGTCCTCCAAAGGTGCATCGATCCAGCCGACGGCCAAGCTATCTTACTCGACATCCACGCCGGCATCTGCGGGCACCACGCAAGCAGTCGAGCACTGGTGGCCAAGGCCTTGCGAGCAGGGTTCTACTGGCCCACCGCAATGCAAGACGCAGAAGAACTGGTAAAGAAGTGCGTTGGCTGTCAGGAGTTCGCCAACAAGCCGCACGCACCAGCGTCCGCACTGAAGACAATACCACTCGCATGGCCCTTCGCGCAATGGGGGCTCGACATGGTAGGTCCCTTAAAGAAATCCTCCCCAGGTGGGCACACCCACCTCCTGGTGGCAGTCGACAAGTTCACGAAGTGGATCGAGGCGGTCCCAATCACAAGCTCAACTGCAACCTCAGCGGTCAACTTTATCAGGTCGATCATCTTCAGGTTCGGTGTGCCACACGGCATCATCACCGACAACGGGACGAACTTCACAGCCGAAGAATTCAGGGACTTTTGCTCTGAACAAGGCATCAAGCTCAGTTATGCATCCGTCTCGCACCCGCAGTCCAACGGGCAAGTCGAGAAAGCCAATGGCCTAGTCAGCAAAGGCATCAAGAAGCGTCTGCGAGTACCATTGAAGCGAGCCGCAGGAGCCTGGGTGGAGGAGTTACCAAGTGTGCTGTGGAGCCTACGCACCACGCCAAACAGATCTACCCAGTATACACCATTCTTCATGGTATACGGCGCCGAAGCAGTCCTGCCCTGCGACATCAAATTTGATGCTCCACGGGTGGTGGCATACGACGAGTCTGATGCAGAAGAAGCACTCGAAGATGACATGGATACCCTGGATGAAGCACGCGACATCGCCCTCAGCCGCACAGCCGTGTACCAGCAAGACCTGCGCAACTACCATGGGCGACGACTGCGGCCTAGAGCATTCGTCCCAGGGGATCTGGTTCTCCGGCTCAAGCAGAAGAAGGTGCACAAACTCGCCTCCCCATGGGAGGGTCCATACATTGTGACAGAGGCAATCGGCAACGGAGCTTACCGCCTGAAGGACTCGAAGACGGGGACAGTCTGCAGCAATCCGTGGAACGTGGCACAGCTACGCCGCTTCTACGCCTGATCGACCCCAGCTTGTAAACGTCACCTTGTTAAGTAGCAGCAGGTTCCTTACGCACTCTTTCCCTCGCCAGGGTACCTAAGGGGACTGGAAGGGTTTTAACGAGGCGGCCTGTTTGCGAGAATCAATAAAGATATTTGAAGAAAAAGACTTGTCATTTCTTCCTTTGTGAGCAATCAACTTAAATCCTAGGCCGCCACTCGAACCACTCGGGGGCTCGCGCCATACAGGTCAAAGTCCAGCCTAGGCCGCCACTCGAATCACTCGGGGGCTGCGCCGCACAGGCATAACCCGAAAATCCTAGGCCGCCACTCGAACCACTCGGGGGCTCGCGCCATACAGGTCAAAGTACAGCCTTGGCCGCCACTCGAATCACTCGGGGGCTGCGCCGCACAGGCATAACCCGAAAATCCTAGGCCGCCACTCGAACCACTCGGGGGCTCGCGCCATACAGGTCAAAGTACAGCCTTGGCCGCCACTCGAATCACTCGGGGGCTGCGCCGCACAGGCATAACCCGAAAATCCTAGGCCGCCACTCGAACCACTCGAGGCTCGCGCCATACAGGTCTAAGTCCAGCCTAGGCCGCCACTCGAATCACTCGGGGGCTGCGCCGCACAGGCATAACCCGAAAATCCTAGGCCGCCACTCGAACCACTCGGGGCCTCGCGCCATACAGGTCAAAGTCCAGCCTAGGCCGCCACTCGAATCACTCGGGGGCTGCGCCTCACAGGCATAAACTCAAAAATCCTAGGCCGCCACTCGAACCACTCGGGGGCTCGCGCCATACAGGTCAAAGTACAGCCTTGGCCGCCACTCGAATCACTCGGGGCTGCGCCACACAGGCATAACCCGAAAATCCTAGGCCGCCACTCGAACCACTCGGGGGCTCGCGCCATACAGGTCTAAGTCCAGCCTAGGCCGCCACTCGAATCACTCGGGGCTGCGCCACACAGGCATAACTCGAAAATCCTAGGCCGCCAATCGAACCACTCGGGGGCTCGCGCCATACAGGTCTAAGTCCAGCCTAGGCCGCCACTCGAACCACTCGGGGGCTGCGCCACACAAGCATAGCTCGAAAATCCTAGGCCGTCACTCGAACCACTCGGGGGCTCGCGCCATACAGGTCTAAGTCCAGCCTAGGCCGCCACTCGAATCACTCGGGGGCTGCGCCACACAGGCATAGCTCGAAAATCCTAGGCCGTCACTGGAACCACTCGGGGGCTCGCGCCATACAGGTCTAAGTCCCGCCTAGGCCGCCACTCGAATCACTCGGGGGCTGCGCCACACAGGCATAACTCGAAAATCCTAGGCCGTCACTCGAACCACTCGGGGGCTCGCGCCATACAGGTCTAAGTCCAGCCTAGGCCGCCACTCGAATCACTCGGGGGCTGCGCCACACAGGCATAAACTCAAAAATCCTAGGCCGCCACTCGATTCACTCGGGGGCTCGCGCCGTACAGGTTTACGAGTGCAAAATCACACGTTATACATTCAGCGAATAACATCACATGGGCATACATACATGCATATTTACGTTACAAGCTAACATCATACAACAATAAACTGCTATTCTTAGTCGACAGGCTCTTCCTTTGGCGCATCAAGTGGCCCTACAAGTCGCTCTGTATGATTCAGGACCTGTTGCATCGCCTGACGTGCAGCCGCAAGGGATTCAGCATAATCAGCATCTCTGGCAAGCCATCAAGTATTCTGTCCAAGGGAACATGAGGTCGATGCAGTCGAACATAAGCAAACGCTGTGTTGGCCCCGGCAACAAGCTGACCGAAGACGACCTCCTTCAACGCCCTGCTACTGCGGAACCTCTCCAACAGCGCGGGCAATCCAGTCGACTGCTCACCAAGGGGGAAGAACACTCTGTTGATTTGCCAGAGTGCCTTCCTGCAACCTTCAAGAATGAACGCAGCTCGCCAGGTGCGATCCAGCATCAGCGCGAGTACACGGCCCTCTCCCTTATGTACCCAGAATTGACGAGCTTCGACCGAGTTACCGGTGGCTTCCTTCTCCACGCGCTCGTCCACTCGAGTGTTCTCGGCTTGCCAGTCGGGGTTAACAACTGCAATTAATGGGTCAAGATGCAGAACAACACAAGCATGAAGAAATCAAAGCGAAGCAGCTAGAGTCCAACCTTGTAGCTGTCGACATATCAGATCAATTTGGTCAAGAAGGAACCGTTCGCGCTGATTGAACGGCCCAGCGGAACGCGCCCTGAGGCGTTCAAGCTCCACTTCAGCTATCCGCAGCTTCGACTCAAGCTCAACGATCTTGTTCCTCATATAGTTAAACACCCGCTGGTCGTTCACGCTTCGTGTGGGAGTTGGACCAGCTGGGTGCTGTTGGCGAGCGGGCACAGCAGAAGAGGTACCCTCACCCTCATTTACACAGGTGGCCTCGGCGACTTCAAGAGCAGCATTTTCATCAGGCTGCCAAGTTAAGCGGTGTCAAACAGAAGCCATATTCATTCTAGCAAAAGACTCGAAGAGGTACATTCACATGGAGGAATCAGAAAATGCATTGATAAAAAGACTTCATTGAGTTCACTACAAAAGGCGAATCAAAGAGGAACCCTACTACAAAGACTACACTGCAGACTCCGACTGCGAGCGACTCTTCTTGGAGGCTAACTTTGCAGCCCTGGCAAGCTTCCTCTCAAAGGTATCAATTAACTTAACAGCTAACTGACTCGCTTTTGCCTTGACGCTGTTTAGCGACTTGGTCTTGCCATCGGGTTTTCGAGGAAAGTCGCTGACAACTGCCTCGAAGTCGCCTGCGACCTCATGGCCAAGAAAAAGCCGGAAGGTGAGCTCGGAGCCGCGTACCGTCTGTGCACGCGTGAAGTCCGTCATCGTGGTCGCCCCGCCTTCAAAGGGAGCCGCAAGCGCCTCGGCATCCGTCGGTGCAGACTGGCCGGGGAAGACACCTTGGTAGACGTTAGCCAAGGCACTGGAGGACCTCTTCAGGGTCGCCACAGCATATGCACATCCCCGGCCGAAGAAGTCGACCGCAGCTGGCAACTTGGTGTTGGTGCTGGAAGTTCCTTCAGGAGGGGCACCACCACCAATGCCTGCGTCAAAGAAGACACACAACAGTAAGGTTACCTGCAGGCGACTAAATTCAAAAGTAAGCTCGTTAAGCTGAGTACTTACTCCCTACGAGTTCGGCGAGCCCGATTAAGCGCTCGACTTGGGTTTTTTCCATCTCAGCCTGCGTCTCTTCGCGCTTTTGGGCTTCACCCAACGACGTCTCCAGCTCGGCGACTCGTTTTGCCAAACCTTCGTTGTCGTCTGCAGAACACCCGAGCAAAATCAGCAACGAAAGCAGTCGAAGAACAATCCACAAAGTCGAAAATTCTACACTTACTCTTCGCCTGTTGCAGAGCAATACGGAGCTGGTTGGCCTCTTTCTCCAAGCGAACGAAGCGAGTGGCCGCTTCCACCTGTTGGCGGTAATGCGGCTGCAGAAGAGCAAAAGTGTCAATCTGCGCCCGACTATCCTAGTCACGCACATCTTCGGGGGCTACTCCCATCGGGAGCGCTGTTCGCGCACCCGACACAAGAATTTGCAGGGTTAAGACAGAATATACTTACGTGCCCAAGCAGCTCAGCATCCACTGCAGTCGTATCAGCAGCTCTTTCTGGCCTCGTGGAGGTTGACGTCTTCAACGTCAAGGGATTATTGGCCTCAGGCGCATCTTCGGGTGCCCCAGTGGTCCGCTCCAGGACAGCCGCGGACTGATGTTCCTCATCGCGAGGTGAAGAGTCGGTGCCACCAGTGTGATGGCTATACAAAGAAGCAAAAATTCAGAAAAGCGTCCAAGGAGTCGGAAGAAGAACAACGACAAAAAAGCGTACTCGCAAAGGTTTACCTGTTGACATCTTCATCCTCGCTGCTCATGGGAGGAGATGCCATCTTCACAAACCCAGCGGGTGGCGCTGAATTTAGTGGAGGCACGGACAGAGGATCCTCCGGCTCACTCGCGTCAGAGGACGATTCGCTGGCTTCCTTGTCCTCCACAGCCACTTCCTTCAAAGGTGACGACCCCGAGGTGGAGTCGACATTCTTTCGTCTTCGCCGCTTCTGCGGCGGCTCATTGTCTTCATCGTTTTCCTCCACTTCCTCACACGGCGAGTGGGCAGAAGGGAGTTCGTCTTCATCGTCGTCCTGCTCGACGACTGTGGCCTCGTCGTGAGGTCCATTCTCCATCAGCGGAGGAAGGCTCACATAAGCTCTTCGGTCCTGACGAGCAGCGAGGAGAAAAGCAAGTCAAGAAAAACATTCGACTAAAGCAAAGCAAAGAGAGTTCAAGATGCTTACCTCAGGTATGGGGTTGTTTGGCCCGTATGGTTCAACCGGGCACTTAACGTTGCACGGATCGGCGACCCGGAGGCTGGTGATGTTCCTCACCTTGGTCGCGATCTGTGCATCATCGAGCGAGGTGTCGACTGCGAGCTCCCACATTGGTTGTTCGCGTCGACGCAGCGGCTGTACCTTCAGCTTGTGGAAAGTCGCGATAAGGTGAATGCCACCTGTCTCGCGTCCGAGCGTCGTCAGCAATCCGCGGAGCAGCGCCAGCAGTGGCTTGGTCGACTCCTTGTCCTCCTTTGACAGAGAGTGCGACCAGGCATTGGTCCTTCGCAGAGGTCGATCAGCGGCGAACTCGGGAAGGCCTTCTTGGTCCCACCTGATGTAGAACCATTTCTTCCGCCAGTTCTGGACGGAGTCAGATTTCTTCAGCTGGAAGAAGGACGTGTCGCCGCGCAGCTGGATTCCGAAGCCGCCTACAGGGAACGTCTGCTTCGACCGCCCCACCATCCGTCGCATCATGAAGAGCGACTTCCAGAGGTTCCAGTTGGGTGCGATTCCCAGAAAGCACTCGCATAACACAATAAAACTCACGATGCTCAAGATGCTGTTGGGATTCAGATCATGGATCTGAATCCCATAGGCGAAAAGAAGACCACGAACAAAATCGTGGATGGGGAACCCGAAGCCTCGTGGAAGGAATTCCACGAAGCACACGCGCTCCCCATCGCGAGGAGAGGGGATCACATCTGTCGGGGATATGGGACACGGGTACCCGCAAGGAGGACTAACGTGGCCCATCCGGGGTGGCCCAGCAGGCCGACTCCACAGTTAGATTAGGACAAGGACTCACCTTGCCAACTTGTAATAGATTAGCAGTGTCCTACAAGGACCCGACTTGTATTAGATTAGCCGAGTCCTAAGAGGACTCTACTTGTAAGCCGGCCTCCTCCACCTTTATAAGGAGGGGCAAGGCGCCCCAAAGAGGACACGACCCAATAGGCCTAGACAGACCCGACAGACCCAACACAACCAATAGAGGAGCCGCCTCATCGGCGACTTCCACCATGAGAGGAATACAACCTAGCCACAAACAGCACGTAGGGATATTACCGGATGATGTTTCCCGGGTCCCGAAGCTGTATAAATCTTGTCTCCCGTGTCGTTCGTCTACTAACCCACATCGACGATGCCCGCGCGTACGTAGTCCCGTATCTTCACCGTTGATCTAAACCATCGACATTGGCGCCCACCGTGGGGCTAAGTGCGCGTGGATTCACAACTCGATGGGTCCAATCTTCATCAACGATGACGGCGAGTTCATCATCGCATCAATCAAGCGATTCGGACGCATCAAGATCTTCATCCACACGGCGGGCGCGGGGGCTCTACATCAACATTGCCATCGCGTGCGTCGTGAGTCGTGACGACTCGCACAAGCAACGGCTGTGTCTGCGAATTCCAATGGCAGCTCGAGATTCGTTCCAAACAGAGAAGAAAACTGCGGCATACAGTGCTAGTCGGATACGTACGCCTTCATGTTGCTAAAGGAAAGTTACGTGGAGACGAAGAAAACAAAAAAAAAAACAAAAAGGAGTTGTACATCGGATCGGATCAGAACCCGGACATAGACCAAGCTTGACACTGCCACTACCTGGCGCGTGCGTACAAGCCCACGCGTGGTTCAGATTTCAAGCAAGAAAAAAGAATAGGAAAGGAGCCGGCACTAGTACGGAGTACTATTTAGACTCACACAGGAATCGAGGCTAGAAATCAAAAAGAAAAAAAGAAGACAGGAAGATGCTACTTGTACTCGTATGAGTCAATGAAAGAAAAATCGATTAAGGAAAGAAGAAAAAGGAAGCCGGGTGCAAGTAGTACTCGGATTATCACTAGCAACGCCGGCCGACTCCCTGTGATCGGTCGACTCGTTTCTTCGCGGACTCGTCGTCGACTACAGAATAAACAGCTAAGTCATCTTTTTATTTTTAAATGTCATTTTTTTTTTCAGTCAATTAAATTAAAATAAATCTGCTACCTTTGAGTCAATCTCGGGGGCTATTAATTCTTCTGAGTTATGGTTGCCAAAGAGGACAAGCTGTCAGATGCGCGGTCCAAACATAGGTATCCTGGCTCAGGAGATGGACGTTCGTTTCTTTGCTAAGTCAGATGCGAAACGCAATAAACCAAGTAGTGCGTATGAACAAAGCCAGATCGACTCTGAAGCACAGAGGCCTTTGTCGACAGAGCAAAATCATGTCGCATGAAAAAAGTCGCCGCGAAAGCCTACTTAGACAAGTCGGACGATTAATCACTTGAACACAAATAAATCAAATCGTTATAATATTTATTTAATTCTTTTCATACGTCATGAACGGTATAATGCATACACAATTTTATTTCAGGTACCTCAAAAGGAGTCCCGAGTTGCTGCAGGCAGACAACCCGGCACTCGGGGGCTAGACCGTTCAAATGCTCATGAAAAGGAGTTATACACCAAGTAGTCCCGAGTCGTCGCAGGCAAACGACCCGGCACTCGGGGGCTACATATATATGTGTGTAAACAAACTCGAGCAAAGTCATATATCTCATCAAGAGGACTCGGAGAAAAATTCCGAGTCACTTCAGCACAAGTCGGCAAGAGAAGCCGGCATCGACAAGTCGACAGGAGAAGTCGGCATTAACAAGTCGGCAGGAGAAGCCGGCATTAACAAGTCGACCGGAGAAGTAGGCATCGACGACTCGACCGGAGAAGTCGGCATCGACGACTCGACAACATCCTCGTCAATAACTCGGCAAAGTCTACATCGAAAACCCGGAAATGCAGAGCCGGGTGCCGCGACATCATTGACATCGACAAGCCGGCAAAGAACCCGGCACGGACTCTGTGTCCCATTTCTTCAACAAATCAAGACCTTCCGCATGACTCTACAAGTCATCCGAAAGCTCGGGGGCTACTGTCGGGGATATGGGACACGGGTACCCGTAGGGAGGACTAACGTGGCCCATCCGGGGTGGCCCAGCAGGCCGACTCCACAGTTAGATTAGGACAAGGACTCACCTTGCCAACTTGTAATAGATTAGCAGTGTCCTATAAGGACCCGACTTGTATTAGATTAGTAGTGTCCTAAAAGGACTCGACATGTAAGCCGGCCTCCTCCACCTTTATAAGGAGGGGCAAGGCGCCCCAAAGAGGACGCGACCCAATAGGCCTAGACAGACCCGACAGACCCAACACAACCAATAGAGGAGCCGCCTCATCGGCGACTTCCACCATGAGAGGAATACAACCTAGCCACAAACAACACGTAGGGATATTACCGGATGATGTTTCCCGGGTCCCGAAGCTGTATAAATCTTGTCTCCCGTGCCGTTCGTCTACTAACCCACATCGACGATACCCGCGCGTACGTAGTCCCGTATCTTCACCGTTGATCTAAACCATCGACAACATCCTTACCGGGGGCGCGCGTCGTCGCCGTGCTCGTCGGCGGCAGCAATCCCTGTTCGCGGAGGTTGTCCAGCTCCGCCGCCTTCACGGACGACTTCCCCCAATCGCCCTCCAACTTCTTCATGCCGGCGTCGTCGCCGGTGGCGGAGCCTTCCGCTCCCTTCACCCTCTTCTGGCCCATGGTGCTAGCGGAGGAGGGAAGAGCTTATGGAGATCTCGGTGCAAATGGCAATGGAGATGAGGCAGCGGAGAAGACGGGAATGAAGGCTTGGTGAACTGTTCCCACGCCGCGGTGAAAATTATATACCGCGGGGGCAGTTCATCCTAGCCGTCATCCACGGAACCGTAACCCGAAGCAACCATCCGGCCGTCCACGTGTCGCGCGGAGAGGGCAACTGTCACCCTCCACTACGCACGGGAACCAAGGCGTCATCATCACTTCGCGAAAGTTTCGCGCCCAACGGTCCAAATTCAACGGCGGCCGCTGCGACAGTGGGCCCACTTCGTCACGTCCCGTCGGGCACAGAGTGTGCCAGGAAGCGTCATCACTGATGTCATCCCTGACGTCACTATGGATTCGTATCAAGTAAGCCAACGATCTGGCAGAGCACTCGACAATCCATTCGAGTGAGACATGTACATAGTAAGCTTTACAAAGCTGACGACACCCGAATTCATCATCCGAGTGGATGAACAACCAGTAAGCTCTCAGAGCTGAGTTTAAGTCAATTCAGTAGGCCATCAAGGCTGAGTACAAAGTAAGTCGAGCAAGGCCAGTTTTGACTCGGGCATTTCGAATCATCCTTTTACTCCCATCGGGAGCGGGCTTTTCGACTGAAGAAAAATTGAGTTTAACCTCAATCGCAAGCGATTCAGCTTAATCTCGGGGGCTACTCCCATCGGGAGCGCTGTTCGCGCACCCGATGACTAAGGACGACGACAGTCAAAAGTTGGCGAATCAAGAAGATCATGAGGCGCACCCGATTATTCAAGACAATTACAACCGAAGGTTGACTAGTAAAGGAACCAGGTGGCGTGCCCGGAGGAAGGAGTCCTTTACTCGACTCTGCGATTCGACTAAGCACTCGGGGGCTACTGTTGTGGGGCTACCTTTCGAGTACCCCACGGTGGTGGTACCTGGATCACGCCAAGGGAAGCCCATTGAAGCCCATGAAGTGTACCGTGTGGCCCAAGTAGCTGGTTAGGCCGGTGATGGCTTTCCTTACCCTGTAATGTGCAATCCGCACCGTCCACCCGAGACCTGGCCTGTGATATAAAGGCCAGGAGGGTGCGCCACCTAGGTCAAGAAACACACAGGCAAACCCTAGCGAGATTGCCATCTCGCCATTGTAGCCACCTCGATAATACCAGACAAGCAGGAGTAGGTCTTTACCTCATCTCGAGGGGCCGAACCTGGGTAAAACTCGCCCCCTGTTAGCCGTCGTGATCACCAACGTTCCTACTCTCTCCCCCTCAATCAACCCGGGGTACACAACCTTGGGATTTGCCGAGTCCACACCTCGACACTCCCCCAATATTTATGCATTATCTTATATATTTGCATTTGAATACAAAATGCACGCACATGGGATCATTACTCTCCATATTTTATTTACAACAGTAAACACTACCAATTGAAAAATAGGATCCATTCAAAAGACAAGGAGGGCAATAGATAAAGCAAATCAACGCAAGAGCCAATGTGAAGATGGTCTACAAAATCCACCACAATTACTAGTATCACTTGTCATGGACAAGGAGTATATAGAGATATTTCTCGGTGGTATAAAGGAATGATGTACAAGACCAACTTCACCACAAACTAGCAAATGGCAAAAGATAGGAATTAAAACACCGTTTTTTTTAAAAGAGGTTTGTTGGTAGTTTCAATTATTCGAACCAACCGGCAAAGCCATGGTTAGAATAAAAGGAAACAAATGGTTTCTCACATAATATATGGGAATGCATATTAGAGGGAAACCACACCAAGAAAACTCACACAAACAAGAACCAAAGGGTAACCACAAAGGAAAATTGGAACTTGTTTGAGTAAACATGCCACATAGGAAATGGATAATGTACAATATCAACTCTAAGTGGCAAACCTCAAATGTTCACATTTTTATGGGATTGTAATATGCACATAGCTTATTACTCCCCCATAATGTGATAATTCATTTTATTTTTAAACAAGAGGCAAATAAAACCAACTAGAGAAATTAATGGACATTGTAGAAATTGAATTTCTCATGAAAATGACATACCACATAGTAGCTAGATAATATGAAATATCAAAACTAGGTGGTGTGCCTCATGTACACACATTTTTAGGTTTTGTGAGGTGCACAAAGCACATCACTCCCCCAAAATGGGATAATCCATTAATATCTCAAACAGCCAAATGAAATCCACCCAAGATTCAATACAGCTCAACACACAAATTACACATACATGATATACAACTATCATACACAACCTTGAATAACAAGACAAGTAGGAAAGTAGCATATCATATACAAGCACATGCTAGGAACAAAACTAACACATGCAAGGGAGCAAGCAACTTTCAATGTATATATGAGTTAAATACATGTTACCGCAAGGAGGAAGCATTGGATATGAGATAGATATGTGATCCTCCAATTGACTTGGCTTGAGAAATAAAACCATGAAGATCCCTTAATTCTTCAAAAATAGCCAAGTCACCAATGTCCTCCACAAACACCTATTGATCAAGTTTGAGCTTGTTGGTCCCCAACCGAGTTGGGTCCTAAGAGGTTAGTCACAATAGGTTTGGGAACCCAAATGGTGCTTTTCTTGCCACCACTTTGAGCTCCCACATACTTGGCAAACACATTGCCAACTCTATCCTTCCCAAGAGAATAAACATCATCAATTATGATAGGGTTGGATGGGGTACCGTTAGTGCATGAAGAAGCAAAATGACCTTTGCCACGGCAAAGGTAGCAACACCGACTCTTCTTCTTCTTAATAGGCTCCTCAACTTGAGGAGCAATAACTTGAGTCTTCTTAGGAGGTGGCCTTTGTTCAACTCGTGGTTGAGCACGAGATTGAACAAGAGGCCGCTTCCCTAGTTGCTTCTCACTAAGAGGCTTCTTCTTCTTCATTGGGAAATCACGAACATGGTGCCCTTCTAGCTTGCACTTGAAGCAAGTGATCTTGGCCGGATTATTGAGTTGAACTTGGCCCTTCTTCTTCTTCTCAACCGTGGACTTGATCTTGTTGTTGGAGTTGAATCCAAGTCCACTCTTGTCATTCGGGGATTGTTGTGTACTCAACATGTTGTCAAGTGCACGCTTCCCTTCATGACGCTTTTCCAAGTCATTCTTCAAAGAAGTGACTTGGGCCTTGAGGTCTTTTATTTCCTCTACATGGTTAGTGGCAACAAAAACACTAGAGGAAGTAGAAGCTTCATTGTTAGAGCAACAAGGCAAAGCAAGTAATTCATCACAAGATGTACCAACATTTTTAGTGGATGAACTACTAGGACTAGCACATGGCATTTTAGCATTTTTAGTTAAAGTTGTGCTATTGTCCACATGAGGCTCACTAGATGTTACCTTTGTCGTGATGGCCTCATGAGCTAACTTTAGACTAGCATAGGATGCTAGAAGATCATCATTAGAACTAGATAGCTTTTTATGATTTTCTTCCAACTCCCTATACTTGCTAGTTAGCAACTCAAGTTGAGCCCTTAGCTCAACATTCTCCTTCAAAGTAGATGCTTCAAGAGAAGTGGAGTTAGTAGCACAAGCATCATTAACTTTAGGAATAGAAGAAGATAACTTGGCAAGCTCATCATTTAATCTAGCATTTTCATTTTTCGTGACTTTATATTTAGCATGAGCATGGTCACGTTCTTTAATGATTTTAGCAATTATTTCATTATGAGACTCCTCGATAGAATTTAGTTTCTCCTCAAGAGAAGCACGAGTCTCTTGCTCTTCCTCAAGAGCATCTTCTAACGATGCTTTCTCCATAGCATCATCTCTTTCGATCTTACCCTTTTCTTCAAGGCTTGCTTCCAAGGCCTCAATAGCTTCCCCACGCTCAATAAGAGTGCTCATGATTTCAAAGAGGTTAGCTTGGGCACTTTTATTACTAGGAAGGGCTTTGAGAATCATTAGACCTTTATTTTGAAGAAGGGCATTAATTTTTTCCATATCAACTTCTTCATCATTATTATCATTATCATTATTATCACCATTGTCATTACTAGAAGAAGATTTAGCCATGAGACAATGAGAGGTGGATGATGAAGAATAATTAATTTTTGAACTACTCAAGTTCAAATCTTGTTGCATAGCAAATTGGGTTTCCTCTACATTATTATTAATGCAAGAGTTAGAGGGAACACAAGCATTTTCATCATGGCAACAAGATAAAGCAAGCATATCATAAAGAGATTCATCCAAGCAAATTTTTGATGATATGCAAGGACTATCAACACTAGCATGTAAATCACTTATAGTGCTACGAGTGTTTAGGTCCAAAGATGAAGCATTGCAACAAGATAGAGATAAATGATCATCAATAATGAGCTCACTATCAAGGTTGCAAAACCTATCACTACTCACCATTACATTGGATTGTGGCTTACCACATTTTGGTGAAGTAGATGAAGACGAGGGCTCGTCACGGCCGGAGGTGGAGGGAGAGCAATCATCCTCAATAGAGTTGGACACGCCATATTTATCTTGAAGCTTGGTCCATAGCTCATGAGCATCCCGGAGAGGCATGATTGACTCAAACACAACTACACTCACAAACTTGCAAAACTCGTTAGATGCTAGAGCATCTAGATATAAGTTTTTCTCATCCTCTAAAGTCGTACTTTCGTAGTCTTTTGGAGAAGAAAAACCTATATCTAAGATACGCTCAATATTGGGGTCCAAGACCCGTAAGTGATTAAGCATATGAGTTTTCCAAACATTAAAATTTGTGCCATTAAATCTAAACATGGAATTGTGCACTAAATCCCTAGACGACATCTTTACTCTCTAGGCGGTAAAGCCAAACAAGAGAGACGAGGCTCTGATACCAATTGAAAGAACAAACGATGCCCGGATGTCGCCTAGAGGGGGGGTGAATAGGCGATTAAAACTTTTTCTATTTAGGGGCTTGATAATTGCGGAATAAAACTAGGTGTTTAAATTAACAAGCCAACAACCTAATATTCTAGGTTCACCTATGTGCACCAACAACTTATGCTAAGCAATTCAAGCAACAAGATGATAGCAAGAAATGAACTTCAAGCATGAAGGCTATCACAATGTAAATTGCATAAGTAAAGCTCGGGTATAGAAATAACCGAGGCACGCGGAGACGAGGATGTATTCCCGAGTTCCTCCTTGTTAAGGGAGTACGTCTCGTTGGAGGGGTGTGAGCTCGCCACAAAAGGCCTACTCAAGATGCCACAAAGGCCTCACCCTATTCTCCGATGAACCTCACCCAAGAGATTGGTTCACCTTCCACTATCGGAATCCTTCGGGGCGGATTCCGGAGCCCTTTACAACTTCTCTTGGGGCACACACCCACAACTCAATTGGGGGCTCCCAAACTTGTGCCGAAGCTTCACAACTCGAAGTCATCGTGGCACCTCCAACCACTAGTAGGAAAACGCTTATAGCCGCACGCGTTACCGCCGGCTGTTTGTAGTTTTTTTCGCCGGTGGTAAGTTGTGATCGGCAGACCTAAATTTACCCCCGGCGGTTTGGCCCAGAACCGCCGGGGGTAACCGCAGTAGCGCCGGCGGCTATACCTCAAACCGCCGGGGATAAGTGGGCCTGCGGCTGGGGTTCAGATTACCACTGGCTGTTTAGCATAAACCGCCGGCGGTAAGTCGTGTTACCGCTGGCTGTTTAACCTAAACCGCCAGGGGTAAGTCGAGTTACCGCCGGCGGCTAGACCTAAAACCGCCTGGGATAAGTGGGCCTGCGCCTGAGGTTCAGATTACCGCTGGCTGTTTAGCCTAAACCGCCGGCGGTAAGTCGTGTTACCGCTGGCTGTTTAACCAAAACCGCCAGGGGTAAGTCGAGTTACCGCCGGCTGTTTAGGCCAAACCGCCGGCGGTAATTTTGCTCCTACCCCTACAAAGAGACCACCACCAAATCCTATTCCCTTTCCTTCCCATCCCTCCCCGCCTCCCGCCCGCTAGGGTTTCCGCCCGGCCGCCGCCCAAGCCCCCGATTGCTCTCCGCCCGCGCTCCAGCTCTCTTGCGCCGCCGCTCCCCAGGCCAGCCTCTCCACACCCGACGGCGCACCTCCAGCACATCCCCCCCGCTGATTCCGTCGCCAATCCCGCATCCCCACGCGTCTCCTCCAATCGCCGCACCCAGGAGCCACGGCGGCCTTGCTCGCCTGAGCGCGCGGGGCTCCGTCGAGCTCTCAAGCCGGCGTCCGCGCGCGTGGTGACCTTGGGAGGGCACCAGGACGCCAAGTCGCTGGCGCTGGTGGCCAGGAGATCCGGCGCCCTCCTGCCCTCCTGTCCTCTCCTGTCCTGGTCGTCTACAGGCCTCTGCCGTGGAGGGGACACATCAGATCGAAGCCTCCGGTCAGTCCCTACTCCTCCGCCTCCCTCCTACATACGCGTCTTCCTTCCATATTGCTGCTCCGCTCACATGACCTGGTGCTTTGGTTCCGAGCAGGTGGACGAAATCGGCAAGCAGGACGGAGACGCCGTCTCAGTTTGGCTCGGTTGTCTCAACTTTGAGGACCTGGACATGCACCGGAGCCCCATTTCGACCACCATGACGTACGACATCCAAAAGGTCCTTCTTCCCCCCCTCTTCTTCTGCCTGTTGTACACTAGTCTAGCTCCCACGATTTGGTGCAGTTGCAAAGTAGATAATCTGCACAGCCGTTGCTTGTCGTCATCTGCTCCAACGTGGATACTATCACTAGCTGAGCTATGAAATCCTTGCGTTTTTATCGTGCGGCAATCCGAACTGAGCAGTCCGGCCAGGATCAGACTGTTTGTGTGATGTAAAGCTGTTCATTTTCGTAGGTTGCTCTCAAGATTGAATTGCCTTCTGGTTGCAATACATATTTGATATTTGGTTGTGATGGTTTGGCGGCGGTGTAGTTTTCTAGGAATAGGGAACTCATGTAGAACCAGCTTAGAGGGCAACATCCCAAGGCAGTTTGCAATTGAATGTACCTATAAAAACTTACCTTACATTATTTCAAGTTTGCCTACTAATTCACTCACAAGTCACAAGTAATAAATTTATTGTCTTGATCTTTTGAAGCTTGAGGGATAATTCACTCACAAGTCATTATCTAGGGATCTGCACTCATTTCTTAAGTTTTTTCGTTAGAACTTTATTTATGTAATAAAGGGATATGTCGTACAACCAAGTCTCTAGAGAAATACCTTGCAACATTGGTCTCCTTCAAGTAGTCACTATTTTGGACAGTTGGTTTAGTTCACTTGGTTACCGTGAGTGTGAGATAGTGATATGTGACTGGAGGTTTACATTGGCAAGTGTTGCAACATAAAGGTTCTTGTGTGACGTACGAACATGGATTTAGTTATCTCTACTAGAGTACTAGTAGAACATGACCTAGAGTTACTAATGTGCATGCTTTAAGAATGACTAATATGCAATCATGATAGGTAAGTAAATTACCTTGTTTTCCTATACTGCTTCCTTTGTGTTTCCCTAGTCTGAAATTGCCTTATCCGAGAATTCCTCCTTGTGGTGAAAAGGTCCGTCGCTTTGATTCTTGTTTGAAACTCCTTTTTTTTACTTCCCTGCTGTTATATAATATGCAGAATTGAAGCATTTGAGGTGATTCTTGGACAGCAATTGTTGGCAAACCATGTTGATCAGATGTCCATTGATGAAGTTGAGCAAATAGACAATAATTTGTCAAGTGAGGATGAAGAAGATGCAACCAATGCTACAAATGGGGATGACAACACAGATGCCACTTACAATGATGAGTTTGATGACTATTGAAGATTTGGGACTTCGGAGATTAGAGTTGCTTGACGTTTTGTTAAATTTGATGTGTGAACCTAAGTTCGTTGTTGTGTTACTGATGTCTTTGCTGTCATATCTTGCGTTCAGTCTGTATATTCTACGTATATATTGTGTATTTTGGCGTATATAGTGTAATTCGACCTTTTTTTTTTGGCTCCTGTCAACATTACCCCCGGCGGATAGACAAATACGCTGGTGGTACTTGGAGTTAACACTGGCGACTAATCTAAACCGCCGGTGATACAAAGGATTACCCCTGGCGGACGGTAAACAGCCAGCGGTAACAGCATAACACCGGCAGTTTGACATAACCGCCGGCGCTAACATGGCTTACCCCCGGCGGTAAGGTATTACCACCGGCGAGGTGGTCGCCGGCGGTTTGCAAACCGCCGGGGATAGCCCAAATCTGGCCGCCGGCGATAAGAAAATCTGTAGTAGTGAACCGTCTAGGGTACACGATGCACCCAAGAGGCAACAAGCTCTTGGGAACACAATGCACCCAAGAGTAACAAGCTTCTCAACCTTCAACTTCACGTATCACCGTGGAGAGAGCAACCCAATGCAACAAATGCAAAAAGGCAAGAGCACACAAAGTGCTCAAATCCTTCACTCCCAAATTCCAACCAAAGCAACTAATGCTATGGAGGGAATAAGAGAGGAAGAACAAAGGGGATGAACACAAAGCAACCCCAAATCTAGATCCACAAGGTTCCCCTCACTTAGAGGAGAATTTGATTGGTGGAATGGTAGATCTAGATCTCCTCTCTTGAAACCCTAAATTTGGGCAAGAATCATTGGAGGGGGAGAGAGGAATCAAGCTCACAAGGATTAGAGCAAAGGGAAAGAGCAAGAACAAGTGAGCAAGGTGTGTAACCAGGTTTTTGGGGGGGGGGGGGGGGGAGGAGGCTTTTTATAGCCTCCCCCAAAAACTAGCCGTTGGAGCCTGTCCAGGCCGGAGACTCCGGAGTAAGTGACCGGAGACTCCGGCCTGCTGGGTCATCGGGGAGGCCGGAGATTCCGGTCCTTGGGGCCGGAGACTCCGGCCAGGCCGGAGACTCCGGGCACCCTCCGGGGGAGTTCCGGACCCCTATCTAGAGGCGCACCACACAGATGCAAATGGGCTGAGAAAAATGAGGGCCGGAGATTCCGCCGGAGACTCTGGTCCATCTCCGGGGGAACTCCGGACCCCTATACAGTGGCGCACCACAGCAAACACAAAACGGCAGCGAAAACAAGGGGGCCGGAGATTCCGGGTCATAGGGCCGGAGATTCCGGTAGGGCGGAGATTCCGGGCCCTATCCGGGGTAGATCAAAACAGTGAAAACCAGAACTGCCAAGCGGATGAACCGGCAAAATCTCCAACACCGAAAATGCACAAGCTTTTCATCAAGACTCCGTTTTCTATGATCTTGGGCTTGTTTCGAAGATAATCACAAGCCCTACAAGATCATGCATATACACATCATAGTCTATCATGTGAGGAGGAAAATATAAGGAGAGAGTTTGACCTCAATACCAAAACCGGTAAAACCTCCAATACCAAAAATGCAAGAAGATATTCATTAAATCCGTTTTTGGTGAACTAGAGCTTGGTATGGAGATGAACACAAGCTCTAAATTCTCACATGGATAAAAGCCAAATAAGAACCAATAAAGATGATTGCAAGGATGCAAAGGTTTGTGCTCTCTACGACGATACGATCACGAAACTCGGTCGAGAGCCCCTCTTGATAGTACGACTATCTATCCTATAATCCGGTCTCTCACTAAACATCATGAGACCGGTAAAATAAAAACCCTATCAAGATCATACCTTTGCCTTGCACATTAATCCACTTGTGGTCGATGACGACTATCTTCATCTCCTCAAGACGAACCACCTTTCTTGATTGCGCCTTGCTTGGTGAAGATTCACATGACGCTCCCCCATACACCAAGATGGGGAAAGCACTCTTCGGCATATCTTCACTTGAACTTGAGTGTTGATCAATCCGCACATAGCCTTGATCAACACAAACTTCTTCTTCTTTTTCTTCCCTTAGCCTTGATTCCAACAAATGGAGATCAAGCAACACAAATGGACACATCCTACAATTAGCTCAATGCAAACATTAGTCCATAGAGATTGTCATTAATTACCAAAACCATGCATGGGATCAACCATGCACTTTCAACGTCCAAATGCGCAAAGAGAAGCGGCATTAAAAAAAAAGGTGCGCCACTGATTCTTGAACTTGAACTTGATTGCAAAGGGGACAAAGATCACAATTTGGCCATCCCTATGTTGTAGACGGTCCGCGGTCCAAACTCTATTTTGGAGAACAAAGCCAAACAAAGATTTTGCATTTGGAGGGCACCTAAGACTTCCAAACCACTCTATCCATGCTCGAAGCAATTAGTAGGCTGAGGAAGTGGAATAGGCCCCATCTTGAGTGAACTTCCATCGAATGGAGTCTCTAACTCCATGGGAGAGAGCAACATGTTGAAGCATTTCGCAAAGGACAAACTGTGTGAGATGCTCAATGTCAAGACCACCGTGAATGTCGATGTGGGATATCCCAGAATTGCCCTCAAGCCTTTTTGCCACCGTGTTGTTCTTTCTTTTAGATAATTGAAAGATCTTTGGGGCAATGTACATTGGTCGTTGTCCAAGTAACAAAGGTCGTTCAATTATCTAAGAGAAAGAACAACATGGTGGAAAAAGGGCTCAAGGGGAATTCTTGGATATCCCACATCGACATTGACGGTGGTCTTGACATGGAGCATCTCACACAAATTTACCACCCTTTGGGAAATGCTCCAACATGTAGCTCTCTCCCATGGAGTTAGAGTCTTAGAGACTGTTGGAGATATGTCCAAGAGGCAATAATAAAAATTATTATTTATCATATTTCCCCTTCATGATAAATGTTTATTCTCCATTCTATAATTGTATTAACCGGAAACAAATACATGTGTGGAATATAAACAACAAAGTGTCCCTAGTAGCCTCTCATAACTAGTTCGTTTGATCAAGTGTTGGTTAGAAGTCTCCTAACCAAGGATTTATGAATCACTTGATAAACGAAGTTACATCATAGGAGATGATGTAATGGACATACCCAATTTTATAGATGTCAAATATAGTTTCATTAAACCATGATGTTATGTCACTTCCGCTTATCGGGGGAATACTTTGGGGACATCAAATGTCACTTCGTAAGTGGGTGATTATAAAGGTGGCTTTCATGTATATCCAATGATAGTTTGTTGGGTCACATGAACCAAGATTGGAATTTGTCCGTCCAATTGTTGGATAGATATCTCTATGCCCTCTCGGTAGCATAGCCTCCAAAAGCTTGCAAGCATATGACTAAGTAACTAGTCATAAGGATCCTATCCTATGGAACGAGTAAAGAGAACTTGTCGGAAACGAGATTAATCAGATATGGAGATATTGGTGATTAAGTCTCGGACAAGTAATATATCGTGAGACAAAAGGAAACGTATATTGGATTAATTGAACCCAGACAATGTGGTTCAACCGATAAAGTACTTCATTGAAATGTAGGAATCAATATGGGCATCCCGGTCCCACTATTGATTATTGATAAGATCATGTCTGCATGTTCTCGAAGGGTCACACACTTAATGTTCGATGTAGTTAGGGCTCGAGATAAATGATGGTGTGAACGAATATTAATTCAGAGTCTCGGATGAGATCCTAGACATCACGAGGAGTTCCGGAAGAGTCCGGAGAATAAGATTCATATATGAAAAGTAGTTTCCGGAGGTGTCGAAAAAGTTCGGGAATTTTTTCTAATACGGTACCGGAAGTTTCTAGAAGGTTCCGGAAGGTTCCATGAGTGGGGGCCCCTGACACATGAGGTCCACATGGACCAAAGGGGTGTTGTAGGGGCCAACATGGGCCAGCCGCACCAGCCCCATAGGGCCCATACGAGTTAGGGCGAGGGGGGGGGGCGAACCTAACCCTAGGGGGCTGCATTGGGAGCGAAGGCTCCCTTGGCCGCCGCAGCCCTAGGGAAGCCCTGCTGGGATCTCCATGGGGCCATGCCTAGGCGTCATTCAGGTCGCCATGACCAATATTAGCTACAATGCCCTGATCGAGAACATGGGCAATGCTCTCGAAGTAGATAAGGCATTGCTTCATGCTCTTCTTGTCCGTTGAGGAAATTGCACGTAACACCAAGGTTTGGTGTCATTGTTGCACAGAACCCAGAATCAAACACTTGTTGCAGCAAACCCCAACATTTTGTCTAAACATTGCAGCCAGCCCAAATAACATATTTAGAGCCTTAAACATGTATTGACACGTGAGTTGTACTTTGAAAGAACAAACGATGTCGCCTAGAGGGGAGGGGGGGTGAATAGGCGATAAAAACTATTCCGGTTTAAGGCTTGATAATTGCGGAATAAAACTACGTGTTTAAATTAACAAGTCAACAACCTAAGTAAACTAGGCTCACCTATGTGCACCAGCAACTTATGCTAAGCAAGGCAAGCAACAAGGTGATAGCAAGATATAAAACTTCAAGCACGAAGGCTATCACAATGTAAATTGCATAAGTAAAGAGATCGGGTATAGGAATAACCGAGGCACGCGGAGACGAGGATGTATTCCCGTGTTCCTCCTTGTTAAGGGAGTACGTCTCGTTGGAGGGGTGTGAGCTCGCCACAGAGGCCTACTCAAGATGCCACAAAGGCCTCACCCTATTCTCCGATGAACCGCACCCAAGGGTTTGGTTCACCTTCCATTATCGGAATCCTTCAAGGCGGAATCCGGAGGCTTTACACGATCTTGGGGCACACACCCACAACTCAATTGGGGGCTCCAAATCTTCCCTGAAGCTTCACAACTCGAAGTCTTCGCGGCTCCACCAACCGTCTAGGGTACACAATGCACCCAAGAGACACAAGCTCTTGGGAACACAATGCACCCAAGAGTAACAAGCTTCTCAACATCAATCCCACGAATCTTCGTGGAGAGAGCAAACCGATGCAACTAATGCAATGGCAAGAACACACTAAATGGTCAAATCCTTCTCTCCAAAATCCAACCAAAGCAACTAATGCTATGGAGGGATTTAAGAGGAAGAACAAAGGGGATGAACACAAAGCAACCCCAAAATCTAGATCCACTAGTTTCCCTCACTTAGAGGAGATTTAATTTGGTGGAAGAACGGATCTAGATCTCCTCTCTCTTTTCCTCTAATTTGAGGCAAGAATCATGGAGGGAAGAGGAGGAATTGAGCTCTCAAGATTTGCAACAATGGAGGAGAGAGAGGAAAAAGAGCTAGCAAGAAAAATGGGGAAGAAGGCCTTTTTATATAGGCTCCAAAAATGGAGCCGTTGGAGAAAAACGTGTGCAGCAGGCAGCCCGGCCTGGGGGCGGCCTAGGCTGGCCCGGGGGCTGGCCACCCAGCAGAGCCGGCCGGCCTTGGAGCCGGCCTAGGCTGGCCTGGAGGCCGGGCACCCCAACTATGATACGAAAACTTCAATATCTTTTTCATCCGGACTCCGATTTCGATGATCTTGGGCTCGTTGGAATCGCAACGAAGAGCCCTTCAAGATTATGCAGAGAAACATCATAGTCCATCATGTGAGGATAAACCAAATGAAGAAAGGTAAACCTTCTCATTTTCAAACCGGAAATGCAATATCTTTTGCAAATGAAGTCCGAAAAAAGTAAAACCAATTTTGATGGAAAGAGGACGATAAATGCAATCCTTGGAAATTATTAAAACAAGTAAAGGAGATTTTGAAATAAATGGAAGAGAGAATCCTTCCGCACGGATGAACCGGCAAAATCTCCAATACCGAAACCGCAATAGAAGACGCATATGAAAACCGTTTTCGGTGACCTTGGCCTTGTCATGACAAGCACGACAAGCACAAGACCCCACCACGATAAGAGCCAAATAAGAACCAATAAAGATGATACCAATGATGCAAAGGTTTGAGCTCTCCAGGAACGATACGAACAAGATACTCAGTCGAGAGCCCCTCTTGATAGTACGGCTATCTATCCTATAACCCGGTCTCTCAACTAACATCATGAGACCGGTAAAATAGAAAACCTATCAATATCATACCTTTGCCTTGCGCATAATCCACTTGAGGTCGATGATGACGATCTTCATCTCCTCAAGACAAACCACCTTTCTTGATCGCGCTTTGCTTGGTGAAGACTCACATGTTGATCTCCCATACACCAATATGGGAGAAGCACCTCTTCGACATATCTTCACTTGGACTTGAGTGTTGATCAACCCGCACTTAGTCTTGATCAACAAAATACTCTTCTTCTTTTAGCCTTGACTCCAACATATGGAGATCAAGCATGCTAATGGACACACCTACAAATATAGCTCAATACAAACATTAGTCCATATAGATTGTCATTAATTACCAAAACCACACATGGGGGCAACCATGCACTTTCAATCTCCCCCATTTTGGTAATTGATGACAATCCCTTTTAAGAGGGTTTATATAATGAATAAAGCATCCTTGCAAGACAAACAAGTAAGGATGCAGTGCATTAAGGCAAATGCAACAAAAGCAGAAAACCCAAATTCCCTTAAACCCTCTAAACTTCTCCCCCATTGGCATCGATTGCCAAATGGGAAGAAAATTTTAGAAGGCAAATATAATATGATTCCTCAAAAGTGTGCATTTCTCAAGATATGAGTGAATCAAATGCACATATCCAAAGATGAAGAGATAGAGGAAATCAAACTATATTGAGGATCCAAATATTGCAAAAGGATGAAGTCATTCTAAACATCTCCACAAAGGAGATAAGCAAACGAGAAGATCCAACAAACCAAATAAAACACAAAGTTTTATGATTTGAGCAAATGAGTGTTCTAAACAAAAATGGAGAAGCTCCCCAATGTTCATGCACAATTGTGGAGTGCACAAATATGGAATCCTCACTCCCCCAAAATCATCTAGAACACACAACAAGTGCAAGTGTGCATAAAGTAAAAGCAAATCATAGCACTTGCACCAAAGATATGGTTGAGCCATAAGGAGATACCAATTTTCAAAGATTCAATCATAAGATCGGCCCAACCGAGATAAAAAGAAGATCTTTAAAGGAGTATGTTCACAAGCTTAGGGATACCAATTGGAAACTAAAACCAATTGAAAATGCCAAAAGCTAGTGAGAGCATTTAGCTAATAAAATCAACATACTCACCATGGTAAGCATGAGGTAAAAGATTCTCAACAAATACATGAGTGTGCAAATATGCAAATAAAAATAAGATAGGCACTCATGAAACAAATTTGGAGCCACCAAAGAATTATAGATAAAAATCAAGGTAGCTAAAAGGAAAAAGGATACCAACTAAAAGGTGACCTCTCTCATATGTATAGGTTTCTAAGTAGACAAATCATTGATGATATACATCCACAAAGAACTTGAACATATGAAATGGTCGATGAAGGGGAGACCACGGTGTCCAAAAGGGAAGTCATGAATATACAAACGAGATTATTGCTTAAAAGCATAGCATATAGCTCAAATTTATCTCATTGTATATAAATGAACTTCAAAAATATAAAAGACATCACACATATCACTAAGGGAACAAGAGATAGTGAAGATGCTTTGAGATAGGCAACAAGTATCTCAAAGAAATAATACCAATTGAAGAAAAAGGTTTTTGCAATTTTATCACAAATATCACAAAGATATACCAAGTGAAGGAAATAAATCAAAACCACAACAATTGCACATAAAATCTTTCATGCCAAGAAGCAACTTACACAAGGTTGAGACTAGAAAAGTATTCATGGGATAGATACTTGTTACCGAGATACATTGACGATGAAGAGGATGAGAATTTGTTTATCATCAAAGCTTGACTCCAATAATCACACGGTGAGAACACCTTCCTTATGAATGAGACAAGCCTCCAATGCATATCCATTGTACCTAAAACAAAATTCAAGCACAAAATGGTTCCCAAACTCATTGGGTCCCATAGTAGTTAGATAAACTACAATATATAGGAAACACTCCACATAAATATGTGCATATAGATATGAAATTGAATTTCATGCACATCTTAGCCGATTTAGGCTTTGGTGGAGTATCCCCTATATATTGGAACTAGAAAGACAAACATGCCAAAAAAATATTGGAGAATATACATGTAAAGTCTTTCAAGAACCAAATGAGATACAATTTGGACGAAAACACCAAGTAAACCAAGAAGAGAGCACACCAAAGTATGACACAAAAAGGTTGTCCAAATTATATCAAAATCCAAATCAACACATGATTGAGGAAAAATCAAATCAACATATGATTGATTCCAAAACACATCAACACATGAAGTGTGATATCAATGGGAATCGAATCAAAACAACACATGATCGATAAGACACCAATTGAAAATAAGATACTGATACCCACAAGTATAGGGGATCGTTGAAGTCTTCGATGTGTAAATATAGTATCGATCCCACGAGGAGTAGAAGGTATAAGTATTTATCCTTTCAAACAAGAGCGTCACTACTCTTATTATCTATGCACTAGACAAACTAAAATGATTAAATGATGCAAGTGTTTTTGGGTTTTTGGTGTATAGATTGCAATAAAGTAAAATGCTAAGAATGCAATATGACAAGTGAAAGCTCTCAAAGAGAGAAAGCCCAATCCTCTATGCAGCAAGAGGACAAGCTCAAGTGTGTGTTTCTTATAGGTGGAGAGAGTTCCCAAGGGCTACCTAGACTTCATGGCATAAATATTTCTAGAACAACAAGGTAAACATTTTGTCAAGTTTTAATCTTCTTTGGACGGAGCCATAATTAGGAATAGCTAGATAAACAAACTAAACCTCTTATGATGGATCATGTGGCCAAGTGAATGACTGCACAAGAGTTATTAATACATAAAGTCCCACCATAGCATTAATCTTTAAGGTCCCCGATACTAATACCCCATAAAGTAACTTCATGATTCGGTCTCAGGTTTACTTGTCCCCCTAAGTCCTCCTCAATTCATCACATTATGGTGTTCTCCTATGAGCCCATATAGGTGAAGTGATATGCAGTCGACGTTCGCACAACACCATCATAGAATCACATCAAAGATAAAAACTAGACAAAATACCAACACATGTCATATATAAATCATTGCCAATTCATCCTATGCCCCCAGGAACATGAGAGAACTACTCACAACACCAAGACATGATATGATTCAGTGGTACAAGTGATACAACACAATCTGAAATTATGATCTCCCCACAAAACAATGACAAGTAGCAATTCACAAACATGTAAAATAGCACTTAGACAATAGCTAGGGATCAACCAATCTCAAACTATGAGGGGGATGAAGTGGATCACGAAGATGGTGATGGAGATGGTGCTGGTCTTGGCGGTGGTGTTGATGGAGACTCCGGAGGGGGGATGGAGAAGACCTCCGGAGGTGATTCCGGCGGCGTTTCCCCCCTCCGATCTTCTCTGGCGGCAGCCTTCTGTCTCTCTATTTCTGGTTTTGTGTTTCTCCGCCGCCTCCCTCTGGAAAACATCGGGGGACCTTTTATATAGGCGTTTTTAGGTCACGAGGATGCTTCTGGGCGAAGGATCGATGCAAACGGGGCCACGAGGGCGAAATTGGGTGGGCCCACGCGGCCAGGTACTGTAGCCGCGTGGGACCCCCCCCTTTTGGCCCTCGGGCCTCCGTTCGTTGACTTCTTTCGCTCCTAGATCTTCTCCTTCCAAAATAATGACCCCCCTAAATTTATAGCTCATTTGGACGTCGTTTGGGTCCCTGAAAGTCAAAAACATGGAAAAGGGGTTTTCTGGTTTTGCAGGGTTAGTTCCAAATAAATGGGGAAACTATGAATTATCCCCAAAATCAATATAAAACAATGATATAACCCTTATATGATGCATATATGAATTGAATATAACTATTATAGTGCAAAGTTCATGTATGTATTTTACATGCATCAGATACCAACTAGGAGAAAAGATACCAAGAAGAGGATAATACTTGACCGAAATCAAGTAAAGGAGAAGTCAAGAAGCGAGGTATCAAAGCTCCCATAAGAGACACTAATTGAGACTAATATATGTGGAGGAGATATTAAATTCCAAGTGATGCCAATTGATGGTACCAAAACATAAGATAAAAATCAAATGCCAATTGAAAGGATCAAATATTGATAGATAGATAGATAGGATAGTGTTCTAAATAAAAAGGAATGCTCCCCCAAGATTCGTGCATTATCTTGATATTTGCATTTGAATATAAAATGCACACATAAGGGATCATTACTTTCCTTATTTTATTTACAACACTAAACACTACCAATTGAAAAATAGGATCCGTGCAAGAGGCAAGGAAGGCAATAATTAAGTCAATTTAATGCAAGAGACATCATGAAGATGAGAAAAAATATTCTACCACAAGTGTGAATATCAATTGTCCAAGGACAATGAGTATAAGGAAATTTTCCCGGTGAGTAGAGATATCCAAGGTCATCCTCACAAGATAAAACATATGGCAAGAGATAAGAGATGAAACACCATATTTTAATAAAGTTTGTTGGTAGTTTCAACTATTCAAACCAACCGGCAAAGCCATGGTTAGAATAAAATGGAACAAATGGTTTCTCAAATAATATATGGAAATGCATATTAGAGAAAAACCACACCAAGCAAACTCACACAAACAAGAGCCAAAAGACAATCACAAAGAAAATTGGAACTTGTTCGAGCAAACATGCCACATAGAAATAAGATAATTCACAATATCAAATCTAACTGGCAAACCTCAAATGTTCACGTTTTGTGGATTGTAATATGCACATAGCTTATTACTCCCCCATAATGTGATAAATCATTTTATTTAAGCAAGAGGCAAATAAAACCAACTAGAGAAATTAATGGACATTGTAGAATTTGAATTTCTCATGAATATGACATACCACATAGTAACTAGATAATATTGAAATATCAATACTAGGTGGTGTGCCTCATGTACACACAATTTTAGGTTTGTGAAGTGAACAAGGCATATCACTCCCCCAAAATGGGATAGTCCATTAATATCTCAAAGAGCCAAATGAAATCCACACAAGATCCAATAAAGCTCAACACACAAGTTACACAAACATGATACACAACTAACATACACAACCTTGAATAACAAGATAAGTAAGAAAGTAGCATATCACATACAAACACATGCTAGGAACAAAACTAACACATGCAAGGGACAAAGCAACTTTCAATGTATATATATGATTAAATACAAGTTACCGCAAGGAGGAGCATTGGATATGAGATAGAGAAATATATTCCAATTGACTTGGATTGAGAAAATATAACCATGAAGATCCCTTAATTCTTCAAAAGTAGCCAAGTCTCCAATGTCCTCCAAATAACCTATTGATCAAGTTTGAGCTTGTTGGTCCCCAACCAAGTTGGGTCCTAAGAGGTTAGTCACAATAGTCTTGGCAACCCAAATGATTCTTTTCTTGACACCACTTTGAGTTCCCACATATTTGGCAAACACATTGCCAAATCTATCCTTTCTAAGTGAATACACATCATCAATAAGATGGGGATGGATAGGTTACCGACGGTGCATGAAGAAGTAAAGTGACCCTTTCCACGGCAAAGGTAGCAACATCGACTCTTCTCTTTCTTCTTAATAGGCTCCTCAACTTGAGGAGTATTGACTTGAGTCTTCTTAGGAGGTGGCCTTTGTTCAACTCGTGGTTGAGCACGAGATTGAACAAGAGGCCGCTTCCCTAGTTGCTTCTCACTAAGAGGCTTCTTCTTCATTGGGCAATCCCTAACATGGTGCCCTTCAATCTTGCACTTGAAGCAAGTGATCTTGGCCGGATTCTTGACTTGTACTTGGCCCTTCTTCTTATCAAACTTGGACTTGATCTTGTTGTTGGAGTTGAATCCAAGTCCACTCTTGTCATTGGGGGATTGTTGCACACTCAATATGTTGTCAAGTGCACTCCTCCCTTCATGACGCTTTTCCAAGCCTTTCTTCATAGAAGTGGCTTGGGCCTTGAGCTCTCCTCTTTATCTACATGGTTAGTGACAACACAAGTACTAGAGGAGGTAGAAGCTTCATTGTTATGACAATAAGGCAAAGCAAGTAATTCATCACAAGAGGTACCAACATTGTGAGTGGATGAACTACTAGGACTGGCACATGGCAATATAGCATTTTTAGATAAGGTTGTGCTATTATCCACATGACACTCACAAGATGTTACCTTGGTAGTGATAGCCTCATGAGCTAACTTTAGACTAGCATAGGATGCTAGAAGATCATCATTCGAGCTAGATAGCTTTTCATGACTTTCTTCCAACTTCCCATACTTTCTAGTTAGCAACTCAAGTTGAGCCCTTAGCTCAACATTCTCCTTCAAATAGATGCTTCACAAGAAGTGGGGTTAGTAGCACAAGCATCATTAACATTAGGAATGGAAGAAGAAAACTTGGCAAGCTCTTCCTTAAAGCTAGCATTTTCCTTTTTCGTGACTTTATATTTAGCAATTGCAAGGTCACGTTCTTTAATGAGTTTAGCAATTATTTCATTGTGAGACTCCTCAATAGATTCGAGTTTCTTCTCAAGAGAAGCCCGAGTCACTTGCTCTTCCTCAAAGGGCATCTTCTAACGATGCATTTTCCATGGCATCATCTCTTTCAATCTTACCCTTTTCTTCAAGGCTTGTTTCTAAGGCCTTAATAGTATCCCCTCGCTCAACAAGGGTGCTCATGATTTCATAGAGGTTATCACAAGCATTTTTATTCTTTGAAATAGCCTTAAGAACCATTAGACCTTTATTATGAAGGAGTTCATCATTATTTTCTTCCTCATCATTATTATTATCATCATCATCATCATCATTATTATCATCATCATCATTACTTGAAGATTTAGCCATAAGGCAAAAGTTGGTTGATGACGATGAGCAATTAATTAAAGAACTACTCAAGTTCATATCTTGTTCCATAGAAAATTGGGTTTCCTCTATATTATTACCAATACAAGGATTAGAGGGAACACAAGCATTTTTTTATCATGGCAACAAGATAAAACAAGCATATCATCAAGAGATTTATCCAAGCAATTTTTGGATGATATACAAGGACTATCAACACTAGCATGTATGCCATTTATAGTGCTATGTGTGTTTAGGTCCAAAGATGAGGCATTACAACAAGATAGAGATAAAATATCATCAACAATGAGCTCACTATCATTATAGCAATACCTATCACTACTCACCATCACATTAGGTTGTGGCTTACCACATTTTGGTGAACTAGACAAAGATGAGAACTCATCATGTCCGGAGGTGGAGGGAGAACAATCATCCTCAAAAGTATTGGACACTTCATATTTATCTTGAATTTTGGTCCAAAGCTCATGAGCGTTCCGGAAAGGCATGATTGACTCAAGCACTACATCGCTCAAAACACATATAAGACCATTAGATGCTAAATTATCGAGATAAGAGTTTTTCTCATCCTCTAAAGATAAATTTTGGGAAACCTTTGGAGGAGAAAAACCCATATCTACAATACTCTTTAAAATTGGGTCTATGTCCCTAAAAAGATTAAGCATGCGAATTTTCCATACATCATAATTTGTGACATCGAATATAAATGTGGGATCATGCACTAATTCTCTAAATGACATCTTTACTCTCTAGGCGGTAAATCCTAAAAAGAGAGCTGGGGCTCTGATACCAATTGAAAGAACAAACGATGTCGCCTAGAGGGGGGTGAATAGGCGATAAAAACTATTCCGGTTTAAGGCTTGATAATTGCGGAATAAAACTATGTGTTTAAATTAACAAGCCAACAACCTAAGTAAACTAGGCTCACCTATGTGCACCAACAACTTATGCTAAGCAAGGCAAGCAACAAGGTGATAGCAAGATATAAAACTTCAAGCACGAAGGATATCACAATGTAAATTGCATAAGTAAAGAGCTCGGGTATAGGAATAACCGAGGCACACGGAGACGAGGATGTATTCCCGAGTTCCTCCTTGTTAAGGGAGTACGTCTCGTTGGAGAGGTGTGAACTCGCCACAAGAGGCCTACTCAAGATACCACAAAGGCCTCACGCTATTCTCCGATGAACCGCACCCAAGGGTTTGGTTCACCTTCCACTATCGGAATCCTTCAAGGCGGAATCCGGAGCCTTAACAACGATCTTGGGGCACACACCCACAACTCAATTGGGGGCTCCCAAATCTTCCCCGAAGTTTCACAACTCGAAGTCTTCGCGGATCCACCAACCGTCTAGGGTACACAATGCATCCAAGAGGCACAAGCTCTCGGGAACACAATGCACCCAAGAGTAACAAGCTTCTCAACGTCAATCCCACGAATCTTCATGGACAGAGCAAACCGATGCAACTAATGCAATGGCAAGGACACACTAAGTGGTCAAATCCTTCTCTCCAAAATCCAACCAAAGCAACTGATGCATCTAAAATGCATACATGAACTTTGCACTATAATAATTATATTCCATTCATATTTGCATCATATAGGGGTATATTACTGTTATTTAATGATTTTTGGTAATTAATAATGATTTCCCCTTTTTATGGAATTAATCCTACGCAGGCAGAAAACCCCTATTTCTTTCTTTATTTGTTTCAGGATCTTAACGACGTCATAATGAGCTATAAATTTACGGGGGTCACTATTTTGGAAGGAAGAAGACCTAGGAGTGAAAGAAGTAAACGAACGGAGGCCAGAGGGCCAAAATTGGGGGCCCCACGCGGCCAGGTATAGGGGCCGCATGGGCCCACCTATTTCTGCCCTCATGGCCCGTTTGCATTGATCCTTCGCCCAGAAGCATCCTCGTGACCTAAAAACGCCTATATAAAAGGTCCCCGGACGTTTTTAGAAGAGAGGCCCGCCACACGAAAGAAACAAGAAACAGAGACCAGGAGGCTGCAGATCGGAGGGGGGAAACTCCGGCGGAGCCCTGCCGGAGAGGTCTCCTTCTTCTCCATCGACATCTCCACCGTCTCCATGATGAAGAGGGAGTAGTCCACCTCTGTACTATGGGTTTGTGGCAGTAGCATATGTATCTCTCTCTCTCTCTCTTGAGCTTCACTAATTAGCACCGTATGAGCTGCTGAACATGATTACGGTCACCGTTGTATTACCATTGTGGTGGATCTTTCTATGAGTTAATATATGTTGAGATTGCAATGTTTATTTCAGTTATGAAAGTAGATGCATATTATGTACCCCGTTCTTATATCCTTGTTATGATCAAGCATGTTTATGAGAGCGTGTGTGGGGGAACGTGTGCATTAGTTGGAGTAACGGGGGTGGTGAAGTGATAAGCTGACAACTTAATATCATGATCCATTGGGTGTTTACCTTACTTTGTTACCTCACTAGGGATAAACCAAAATACCATGTTGCAAGGTATGGGGAGTGACTAGCCTCTACCTAAGACTAGATCCATCATGTGTTTATTTTAACTTCATGTCATTAATCTTAAAGCTATACTCTGATGTTATCTTAATTACTAAGGTGCATGATTTAGTTCACATCTTGGTGGAGTATAAGTGGGACTAATAATCAAAAGGTCTCTATGTTAGGACGTGATGCCCATATAATTAGTAACATGTCATTGAACTTGTTTGCAAATCTCATATGTTAATTCTATGTCTACTTGTTTGCCACACTATATTAAAGAGAGAGTGCATGTGTGAAACCATGAACCCCGGTCCATTTTTAGTCATAAAAAACACCTTTCCAACCACTTTTAAGAATCTTTTACATTCAGCCATTTTAAATCAGAAAATAGAAAAACACTTTTATTCATTGCATTCACATATAAAAACCCCAAAAATATCATCCATCATCATTTTCAGCATCCTTGCATTATTATTTACCACCATTGCATATTTATTTACTGTTTTGCATCCATTACTATCTTAATATCATTCTCACACCATGTGCTTGACAACCACTTGGTGAGGTTGAGGGCACAAAGCAATCTACTTTGTTTGCAGGAAATCTAGAGAAGGACAAGGAGATAAAACCCACACTACTGATTCCCCGAGAGTTCGATATTAAACCCTCGAGTCACCCTCGTGGGGAAAAGACTTCCACTTCTACATACTCTGCACTTGGAGGCTCAACCTAACCCATATTATCTTCCTTTCAGGGTAACAAGAGTACCTGTTGGCGTAGTTGAGGGAGAAGAACACCGTCACCTCCGTCATCAGCAACTAATGCTATGGAGGGATTTAAGAGGAAGAACAAAGAGGATGAACACAAAGCAACCCCCAAAATCTAGATCCAATGAGTTTCCCTCACTTAGAGGAGATTTGATTTGGTGAAAGAACGGATCTAGATCTCCTCTCTCTTTTCCTATAATTTGAGGCAAGAATCATGGAGGGAAGAGGAGGAATTGAGCTCTCAAGATTTCCAACAATGGAGGAGAGAGAGGAAAAAGAGTTAGCAAGAAAAATGGGGAAGACGACCTTTTTATATAGGCTCCAAAAATGGAGCCGTTGGAGAAAAATGTGTGCAGCAGGCAGCCCGGCCTGGGGGCCGGGGTGGCCAGCCCCCCGGCCAGCCTAGGCCGGCCTTGGAGCCGGCCTAGGCTGGCATGGAGGCCGGGCACCCAACTGCGATACGAAAACTTCAATATCTTTTTCATTCGGACCCCGATTTCGATGATCTTGGGCTCGTTGGAATCGCAACGAAGAGCCCTTCAAGATTATGCAGAGAAACATCATAGTCCATCATGTGAGGATAAAACCAAATGAAGAAAGGTAAACCTTCTCATTTGCAAACCGGAAATGCAATATCTTTTGCAAATGAAGTCCGAAAGAAGTAAAACCAATTTTGATGGAAAGAGGACGACAAATGCAATCCTTGGAAATGATTAAAACAAGTAAAGGAGATTTTGCAAATAAATGGAAGAGAGAAACCTTCCGCATGGATGAACCGGCAAAATCTCCAATACCGAAACCGCAATAGAAGACGCATATGAAAACCGTTTTCGGTGACCTTGGCCTTGTCATGACAAGCACGACAAGCACCAAGACCACACCATGATAAGAGCCAAATAAGAACCAATAAAGATGATGCCAATGATGCAAAGGTTTGAGCTATCCACGAACAATACGAACAAGATACTCGGTCGAGAGCCCCTCTTGATAGTACGGCTATCTATCCTATAACCTGATCTCTCAACTAACATCATGAGACCGGTAAAATACAAAACCTATCAAGATCATACCTTTGCCTTGCGCATAATAGACTTGAGGTCGATGATGACGATCTTCATCTCCTCAAGACAAACCACCTTTCTTGATCGCGCTTCGCTTGGTGAAGACTCACATGTTGTTCCCCCATACACCAATATGGGAGAAGCACCTCTTCGGCATATCTTCACTTGGACTTGAGTGTTGATCAACCCGCACTTAGTCTTGATCAACAAAATACTCTTCTTCTTTTAGCCTTGACTCCAACATATGGAGATCAAGCATGCTAATGGACACACCTACAAATATAGCTCAATACAAACATTAGTCTATAGAGATTGTCATTAATTACCAAAACCACACATGGGGGCAACCATGCACTTTCATACTTACATACCATATACTAGTAATTATATGACATATTAAAATATGGTAGTTAATAGTAGAAAAGATAAAGATTATACACGTCAAAATATATGAGAATATACAAGTTTCAAGAAAAATGAATATGCATTTTTGTGTTTTAAAATTTTCGAAAAATTTCCTAGGTGAAAATAATTCGAGATCTATCAGCGTGTAAAATTTAAATAAAATCATGCAAAATTGCAAAATTTCAATAAAATTCGAGATCCATTGTTTAGAAACACAGAAACAAATTCGGAAACCGAGCTACATGTAGCTCAGCCTCCAAATCGCTGCTCTCAATATACATATTGTTTTAATGATTCTCATATTGGTGTGTATAATCATCATATTTCTACTTTTATGTTGCCCATCTTTTTAATTTATCGTATAATTTCTGGTATATGAGTATAGAAATACAAGTCTAACATGCCATATACACTCTTAAAGATGGCAAAAAATAAGATACACTTTTAAGCCTGTAAATCAGTTATTTGGGCTAGCTGCAACGTTTTAGACCCAAACGTTTTAGACCAAAAGTTGGGGTTCACTGCAAAATGGGTTTTGATTCTGGGTTCTTTGCAACAACAACACCAAACATTGGTGTTATGTGCAATTTCCTCTGTTCCGTTTGATTCTACAAACCCCTGTACCACGTGTTCGTTATGCGCTTCAGCTGTTCGATGAAACGCCCCATGCCCCCATGCCGCAAGGAGAACGCGAAGACGGTCTTGGCGGTGATGGTTATTGGCACAGCCCCTAAGGGCAGGTACAACGGGAGGCGCTAACCACGGACGCCAGGATGTATTTCCTGGCCGATCGGCAGTTACTCTATTCAATCCCGGCCCTGAAGCGCTTAATTGGATGCGTCGACGCTACGTTTTGCGTCCGGCGCTTCGCTAGAATTTAGCCTGCTGCATTAAAATCGGGATGAGTTGGTTGAGGTGATAAGCGCCTCAAATTTGAGACATGCGTTGGAGCACAGGACTCTGCTGTCGACGCTAGGATTAATTTCCTTTAATTTCTCACCTTAAGCACCTGGTTTAGCGTATAGGAGTGTACATGCCCTAAGGGCATGTACAGTGCAAGGCGCTTATACAGACGCTTAATTTCCAAAAAATTAGCTAAGCGCCTGACACCCCATCGCTAAACGCTTAATTTCCGACGCTGCCGTACAAATCGCTGATCAATCCAGTCCAGATTCAAGGGAAAAAAGGGCTAGCGCCCGGCGCAAGAGCAAGCGCCGACGCAAGACTCGATCCCGGGATTGACAAGGAATTTAGCGTAACTACCGGGATTTCCTGCCCTAGCGCCTCTTTAAGAGAAGCGCGTTGTATTTCCGGCATCTCTGATGGTTCAAGTTGATCTAGTCACCTCAGCAGTGGATGGCCGATGCACGTTTGATAGTAATTCGCCGGACCGTGCAATGTGAAAAGCTAGCTAGCTAGAGCTGGAATGACTTGACCTTGTTGTTGATAGTTAGCACCCACGTGAAAACAAGAAGAAAACGATTTGGATGGCCAAAGCCTCTTTTCGTGCCTTTGTTTTCTTTGTGTACCGTTTTCGGTCGGAGTTGTGTTCATTCACCATTTCACCGAGTCAGACAGGGAGTGACTGAGTTCGCCTGCGTGCACATCTTCAAAGCTCAAGCACTCCTACGGCACGTCCGGCTCAGCTTTGACACAGTCAAGCGCGGCACGGTGGCCTGGTCGTTTACCTCACCTGGGCGCTCCACGACGAGGATCCCATCGGGCGGCCCGGTCTCCAGGGGTGGAGGCGGGAATAAACTTTGAACGGGGCCGAACATGGACATCTCAGTTAGAGGGGCCAACTAAACTAATTTTGTCTAAAAATCATGTTTTAGTTAGCACTAATCACACAGTTGCATGTGTTGTACGCGGACATGATGGGGGGGGCGGCTGGTCCCCCCTAGCTCCGCCACTGCCGGTCTCCACGTCATACAGTCCGTAGAGCACATGGGTGGAGCTCGGTCGACTTCTCCATGACCTCCGCGTCAGCGCGCCACGTGGCTACGGCCAGCAAAAATGGCAGGGTGTTATGTGAAAAACGTATCATGTCCTTTTAACCGAGGGCTGAGTCAGTGTGTCACGTTGACGAGGTTGGGACTCGGCAAATTCCTGGGTTGAGCACCCCGGGTTGATTGAGGGGGAGAGAGGTGAGCGCTGGTGATCACGACGGCTAACAGGCGAGGTTTTACCCAGGTTCAGGCTCTCGGAGGATAACACCCTACTTCCTGCTTGTTGGTATTGATGTTGAGCGTGGCTACAATGGCGAGATGAAGATCTCGCTAGGGTTTAAGCTGGCGGCTATGAGCTAGAGTCGAGTTACCCTAGACGAGGGACCCTCCCAGCCTTTATATGATAGGCTGGGTCTCGGGTGAACGGTGCCGATGGCACTTACAGGACGATCAAGGCTGATGACCTAACGTCGACTACCTTGGGCCGCATGTCGTCCTTCTTGGGCCTTCCTTGGGCCCTCGCCATAGGGTTGATGGACTTGGCGTGACCCAGGTATCACCACCGTGGGGTAGTCAAAGAGTAACCCCACGACAGTAGCCCCCGAGTGCTTAGTCGAATCGTAGAGTCGGATAAAGGACTCCTTCCTTCTGGGCACGCCAGCGGGTTCCTGAAAGGAACAAATAAAATGGTTGACTCCGGCCGTTCAGGGCTTATGGAGGATTTCTTAGTCGAAACATCGACTGCAGGGTGAAAACCGCGAGTGTTGCTCTGGTCGGTGATTTTTCGACTGCGATTGTTCTGAGTCATTCGGGAGCGCGAACAGCACTCCCGATGGGAGTAGCCCCCGAGATTAAGCTGAATTGCTTGCAATTGAGGTTAAACTCAATTTTTCCCTCAGTCGAAAAGCCCGCTCCCGATGGGAGTGAAGAAGGGACTCGAATTGACGGAGTCGCAACTTGCTTTGCATGACTTACTTTGTACTCGGCCGGTTTGGCTTACTGCTTAAGTTTGCTCAGCTCGTGGAGCTTACTGTATTTCTTTTGCAGTCGAATGGACTTGTCGAGTCGACTCAGCTCTTAGAGCTTACTGTATCTTTGTTGCACCCGAATGAACTGTCCGGGTGCGTCATCAGCCCATTGGCTTGCTACGCCTCCGCGAATGACGTCATCGCTGACGTTGTCGGCGTGCTCTGCATCCGATGGGACGTGACATGGTGGTCCCAGTGCCAGCATTGACTGATCTGACCGTTGGGCGCGAACTTTTCGCGGCGTGATGAAGACGCCTCGATTCCCGCGCGTAGTGGACGGCGTGGGCGGCGACGGTTGGCATCTCTGCGCGACGCGTGGACGGTCAGATGAGGTTGTGGAGAGCGGCTTCGTGGGGAACGGCCAGGATGAACTGACCCCGCAGTATATATTTTTCACCGCGGTGGGGAACAGTTCACCCCATCCTCATTTCGCCGCCATCTCCACTGCTTTCTCTTCCATTGCTGCTCCTCCATTGCTGCTCCTCTGCCAGATTCTTCTCCACCCACCATGAGCAAGGTCACGATGAAGAGGGGAAAGTCTGCCGCCGGCGCCGCCGCCGGCGTGATGAAGAAACCCGAGGGCGACTGGACGAAGTCGTCGGTGAAGAAGGCCGACCTTGAGGGCCTCCGCGCGCGGGGGCTGCTGCCGCCGGCGGACCAGGCGGCGGTGCGCGCTCCAGGGAAAGAGGTATTCCCTGCCCCTCGCGAGGGGGAACGCGTATGCTTCGTGGATTTTCTTCCGCGGGGTTTCGGGTTCCCCCTCCACGATTTTGTTCGTGGTCTTCTGTATGCTTATGGGGTTCAGATCCACGATCTGACTCCCAATAGCGTCTTGAGCATCGCGAGCTTTATCGTGCTTTGCGAGTGCTTCTTGGGGATCGCACCCCACTGGCTGCTATGGAAGTCGCTGTTCCTCGTCAAGAGGAACGTGGGGAAGAGCGGGCAAGTATACCCGGTGGGCGGCTTCGGCATCCAGGTGTGTGGCGACACCGCCTTCTTCCAGATGAAGAAATCCGACTCCGTCCAAGGCTGGCGGAGGAAGTGGTTCTACGTCAGGTGCGACCAGGAGGGGCTTCTTCCTTTCGCGGCTGATCGCGAGTTGAAGAAGATGAAGGCATGGGCGCACCCGCTGTCGAAGGGAGACAGGGAGGCGACTCAACCCTTACTGGCGCTTCTCAGTGGCCTGTTGAGGAGCCTTGGGCGCGAGACGGGTGGAGTGCATCTCATTGCCACTTTCTTCAGGCTTCGGGTGCAGCCGCTCCGTGCTCGCGTCCACCCGATGTGGGCGCTTGAGCACGGCGATGAACTCGGCGATGACGAAGTTGAGTCGAAGGTGAGGAGCATCACCAGTCTCCGAGCCGCCGATCCGTGCAACGTCAAGTGCCCGGTCCAGCCGTATGGTCCGAACAACCCTGTGCCTGAGGTAAGCTTCCTTCTGCTTTGCTTCTGTCTTGTATGTTTTGTCGAAATCTTCTTTTGTCTGACCCGAATTTCTTGGCAGGGTCGTTCCAACATTGTCAGCCCTCCTCCGTTGATGGAGAATGGACCTCATGAAGAGGCAGAGTTCCCTGAGGATGAAGAGGTTGATGACGATGAAGTCCCCTCCGCCGTTTCTCCGAGTGAAGAGGTAGAGGAGGACGATGAAGATGAAGAGCCGCTGCAGAAGCGGCAAAGGCGAAAGAGCGGCGAGTCTGCTTCGGCTTCGTCACCCGCAAAGCAAGTGGAGGTGGAGGACGTGGACGAGGCGAGCGAGTCGTCCTCGGGTGCCAGGCACACGAGCGACCCGACAGAGCCTTTGGTCGTGCCTCCCCTTAGCTCTGCGCCACCGACTAGGTTCGCGAGGATACCCTCCGTCTCCCTGGGCAGCGATGATGATCAGGACGTCACCAGGTTAGTCTTTCAACCATCACCTTGTTTTGTCGAGTGCCCTTTTTGCCTTTGCGAGTATTTGAATTGAATTATCTTGCTGCAGCAACCATACTGGCGCTGTCGGTTCTTCGCCTCTAGAGATGGAGCACACTTCTGCTCCCATGCTCGAGCAGACCGCGAAGGCGACCGAAGGAGAGCCGCATGCGGGTGATGCGTCGACCTTGAAGGCTTCGACTTCCTCCGTGCCAGAGAAGACTGCTGATGCGACCTCGGTGGACGCTGGATTGCTTGAGCATGTAAGTGTCTCTTAACTCAGTCTGCAAGATCTGTATCGGGTGCGCGAACAGCGCTCCCGATGGGAGTAGCCCCCGAAGATGTGCGTGACTAGAATAGTCGGGCGCAGATTGATGTCTTGTTCTTTCCCCAGCCGTTTTGTCGCCAGCTGATGGAGGGAGCCGCAGCCTTCGTGCGAATGGAGAAGGAGGGGGGTCGGCTCCGCACTGCTCTGGAGCAAGCAAACGGTGAGTACTAACCCTTGCGTTCAAGAGGTGCTTCAGCTATCTTCATTGTTAACTTTGCTCCGGTGATCCATAGGCGAAAGGGAGAGCCTGGCGAAGCGGGTCGCGGAGCTGGAAAAGTCACTGCGCGAAGCTCAAGAGCGTGAGCGAGCCCGAGATGAACTGGAGAAGGCCCAGGTTGAGCACCTGCTCTCACTCGCCGACGCTACTGGAAGTAAGTATCTCGGCTGTTTGCCTACTTTTTCTTGTGTCGACTTCTGGTGTCTTATCAGTGTGGTCTTTTTGGAGCAGAGACCTACGGAGGTGCTCCTCCCGAAGGAACTTCCAGTGCCAATGTCAGCTTGGCCGAGGCTGTCGGCTTCGTCGATCGCGTCTGTGCGTATGCCTCGACGGCGCTGCAGAAGTCGACAGGCGCCTTGGCGACTGTGCACCGGAGCATCTTCCCCAACCAGCCGTCGCCGGTCGATGTTGACGCGCTTGCGGCTCCGTTTGAAGGCGAAGCGACCACCATGGCGGACTACACGCGTGCTCAGACGGTACGCGGCTCAGAGCTCACTTTCCAGCTCCTACTTGGTCACCAAGTCGCAGGTGACTTTGAGAAGGTTGTCAGCGACTTCCCTCGGAGGCCTGATGGCAAAACCGCGTCCCTTAGCTCTGTGAAGGCGCGGGCGAGTCAGCTGGCTGCGAAGTTGGTTGCCACCTTCGAGAAGAGAATCGCCAAGGCTGCAGAGTTGGCCGCTAGGAAGGGCCGTTCTCGGTCGGAGTCTGCGATGTAGACTTCTTTATTTTAAACTTCTGCTTTTGGTCTTGGTCTGTAATAAACCATATAGTTTGCGGGTCTTCTGGCCGCGAACATGCTGATGTGAAATGTGAATATGTGCCTTCGAGTCTTCTTTCATATCCATGTTTGAATGTCTTCCTCATTTGCCGCTGTCGAATTTGGCAGTCTGAAATGGGCGAGGCTCCTGAGGTCGCTGGAACTGTTGGTGCGGGTGAGGATGAGGACACCTCTTCGGCCGCACCCACTCGCCATCGTCGTCGCACTCCTCCAGCTCCTGCGAGCAGTGTAAATGACCAGCGAGTGATCACCTTCATGAGAAACAAGATTGTTGAGCTTGAGTCGAAGCTGAAGGTTGTCGAGTTGGAGCTGCAGCGCTTGAAGTCACGGCCCGCTGCGCCGTTCTCACAGCGTGAGGAATTCCTTCTTGGCCAGATAGACTTGATTAGTCGACAACTGCAAGGTTGGTCTTCTGGCGCTTTGCTCCGGCTTCTTTATGCTTTCACTGTTCTAAGCGCTGGGTCTTGATGCAGATGTGAATGCTGACTGGATGGCCGAGCAGGGTCGAGTGGACGAGCGGGTGGATAGAGAAGCCGCCGGTGACTCACTCGAATTTCGTCAATTTTGGTCAGACAAATCCAAGGGCAGTGTACTGGCTAGAATGCTGGATCGCACCTGGCGGGCTGCTTTGCTCTTGGAAGGTTGCAGAAAGACCCTCCTGCAGATCAACAAGGTGTTCTTTCCGCACAACGAGCAGCCTAACGGACTGCCTGCGCTGCTGGAGAGGTACCGCGAGGGCAAGGGCAAGGCATTGAAGGAAGTCGTGCACACCCAGCTTGTTGCCGGGGCGAACGTGGCGCTGGCGTACGTTCGAATGCACCGGCCTCATCTTCCCTTGGACAAGGTGCTTGACGGCTTGCCTGGAGCAGATGACTACGCCGATACTCTTGCGGCTGCGCGTCAGATGATTCAGCAGGTCCAGGCCTTCAGTGAGCAACTTGTAGTGCCGCTCGATGCGCCAAAGGAGGAGCCTGTAGAGTAAGAATACCAGACTGTGGTTGTATAGCATTAGTTTGTAAGAGATATTTTCCCAGGTGGGAGCATGAGTGTATGTATGCCGAGGTGGTGGTAGCCTCCGAGTGAATAAATTGTATCTTGTGGACTTCTGTAGACCTGTATGGCGCAGCCCCCGAGCGGATCGAGTGCGGCCAAGGTGTGTCGAGTCAGGCCTGTGCGGCGTAGCCCCCGAGTGCTTCGAGGCGTTTTCTAGTCAGGCCTGTGCGGCGCAGCCCCCGAGTGCTTTCGAGTGCGGCCAAGGCGTTTTCGAGTTAGACCTATGCGGCGCAGCCCCGAGTGCGTCGGGTGGCAGCCTAGGTTGACTTAGACCTGTACGGCGCAGCCCCCGAGTGGTTCGGGTGGCGGCCTAGGATTTTGGGGTTGGACCTGTGCGGCGCAGCCCCCGAGTGCGTCGGGTGGCGGCCTAGGTTGACTTAGACCTGTACGGCGCAGCCCCCGAGTGGTTCGAGTGGCGGCCTAGGATTTTGGGGTTGGACCTGTGCGGCGCAGCCCTCGAGTGCGTCGTGTGGCGGCCTAGGTTGACTTAGACCTGTACGGCGCAGCCCCCGAGTGGTTCGGGTGACGGTCGAGGATTTTGGGTTGGACCTGTGCGGCGCAGCCCCCGAGTGCGTCGAGTGGCGGCCTAGGTTGACTTAGACCTGTACGGCGCAGCCCCCGAGTGGTTCGGGTGGCGGCCGAAGATTTTTGAGTTGGACCTGTGCGGCGCAGCCCTCGAGTGCGTCGGGTGGCGGCCTAGGTTGACTTAGACCTGTACGGCGCAGCCCCCGAGTGGTTCGGGTGGCGGCCGAGGATTTTTGAGTTGGACCTGTGCGGCGCAGCCCCCGAGTGCGTCGGGTGGCGGCCTAGGTTGACTTAGACCTGTACGGCGCAGCCCCCGAGTGGTTCGGGTGGCGGCCGAGGATTTTGGGGTTGGACCTGTGCGGCGCAGCCCCCGAGTGCGTCGAGTGGCGGCCTAGGTTGACTTAGACCTGTACGGCGCAGCCCCCGAGTGGTTCGGGTGGCGGCCGAGGATTTTTTAGTTGGACCTGTGCGGCGCAGCCCTCGAGTGCGTCGGGTGGCGGCCTAGGTTGACTTAGACCTGTACGGCGCAGCCCCCGAGTGGTTCGGGTGGCGGCCGAGGATTTTTGAGTTGGACCTGTGCGGCGCAGCCCCCGAGTGCGTCGGGTGGCGGCCTAGGTTGATGTTGTTTGCTGATGAAAGTAAAGGAGAGAGCTTGTTCCTCAAATCACTTTATTGATTTTTGCGAGCAGGCCGCCTCGTTAAAACCCTTCCAGTCCCCTTGGGTACCCTGGCGTGGGAAAGAGTGCGTCTGAAACCTGCCGCTTCTTGACATTGTACTGTTACAAATTGGGGTCAATCAGGCGTAGAAGCGGCGCAGTTGCGCAACGTTCCACGGGTTGCTGCAGACTATCCCCGTCTTCGAGTCCTTCAGGCGGTAGGCTCTGCCGCCAATTGCTTCTGTCACGATGTATGGACCCTCCCACGGGGAGGCAAGCTTGTGCACCTTCTTCTGCTTGAGACGGAGGACAAGATCACCAGGGACGAACGCTCTGGGCCGGAGTCGCCGCCCGTGATAGTTGCGCAGGTCTTGCTGATACACGGCTGTGCGGGTCAGGGCGATGTCGCGTGCTTCGTCCAGGGTGTCCATGTCATCTTCGAGTGCTTCCTCTGCATCAGACTCATCGTAGGCCACCACTCGGGGAGCGTCAAACTTGATGTCGCACGGCAGGTCTGCTTCAGTGCCGTACACCATGAAGAATGGCGTGTACTGGGTAGATCTGTTTGGCGTGGTGCGCAAACTCCACAGCACAGATGGTAGTTCTTCGACCCAGGCGCCTGCGGCGCGCCTCAGTGGCACTCGCAGGCGCCTCTTTACGCCCTTGCAGACTAGGCCATTGGCTTTCTCGACTTGTCCGTTGGACTGCGGGTGCGATACAGATGCGTAGTTGAGCTTAATACCTTGGTCAAAACAGAAGTCCTTGAATTCTTCGGCTGTGAAGTTCGAGCCGTTGTCGGTGATGATGCTGTGTGGCACACCGAACCTGAAGATGATCGACCTGATGAAGTTAACTGCCGAGGAGGCAGTCGAACTTGTGATTGGTGCTGCTTCGATCCACTTCGTGAACTTGTCGACTGCCATCAGGAGATGAGTGTGTCCGCCCGGAGAAGACTTCTTGAGTGGACCCACCATGTCTAGCCCCCATGAGCGAAGGGCCATGCGAGTGGTATGGTCTTTAGCGCTGATGCTGGTGCGTGCGGCTTGTTGGCGAACTCCTGGCAGCCGATGCATTTCCTCACGAGTTCTTCTGCGTCTTGCATTGCGGTGGGCCAGTAGAACCCTGCTCGTAGGGCTTTGGCCACCAAGGCTCGACTGCTGGCGTGGTGTCCGCAGATGTCGGCGTGGATCTCGAGTAAAATGGCTTGACCGTCGACTGGGTCGATGCACCTTTGGAGGACTCCTGAGATGCTCCGCTTGTAGAGTTCCCCGTTGATGACGGTGAAGCCCTTGGAACGACGGACGACGCGCTTGGCTTCGACTGGGTTTGCTGGCACCTTCTGATGCAGTATGTAGGCCAAGTATGGGCTTGTCCATGTGGGTTCGACCAGCATTACCTCCATGGGTTCCGTCTTCGTGCTTGGCGGGTTGGCGGTGCTCGTTGTCGGTGTAGAGGGTCCCGGCACATGCCGGAGCTTGATGGAGCGTTGCTTGATGCACTCGAGGAAGACTCCGGGTGGCACCAGTGCTTTGTCTGAGCCTAGGTTGGCGAGGATGTCGGCTTCCTCATTGCTCTCGCGGCCGATGTGCCGCAGCTCGCAGCCGTCGAAGGTGCCTTCCAGCTGGTTGTACAGGTCCCTGTAGGCTATCATGTTGTCGGCGATGGTGTCACATTGCTTCATGGTTTGCTGCACGACAAGGTAGGAGTCTCCGTAGATCATGAGGTGAGTGGCGCCGCAGTTTTTGGCCATCCGCATGCCGTGGATCAGGGCTTCGTACTCTGCCTCGTTGTTGGAGGGTGTTGGGAAGTCCATTTGCAATACATACTTCAGTTTGTCGCCTTTGGGTGAGATGAGGACGACTCCCGCCCCTGCTGACCTGAACTTCTTGGACCCGTCGAAGTACATTGTCCATGCGTTGGACAAATCGGGTACGTCTGGTAGCTGGGCCTCTATCCACTCTGTGGTGAATTCTGGAAGAACTTGGGCCTTGATTGCCTTCGGGTGCGCATACTTCAGCCCCCAGGGTCCTAACTCGACGACCCACTTGGCGACTCGTCCTGTCGCGGCTTGGTTGGTGAGGATGTCGGAGAGCCCAGAGGAGCTTACCACCGTGATGGTGTGCTCGGAGAAGTAGTGGACGACCTTCCTGGATATCATGAAGACTCCGTACGCTAGCTTCTGGTAATGCGGGTATCGCTGCTTGGAGAGGGTTAGCACCTCGCTAAGAAAGTAGACGGGTCGCTGGACAGGGTGGTTGTGCCCTTCTTCTCCTCGTTCGACGATGAGTACTGTGCTGACTACTCTGTTCGTGGCCGACACGTATAGGTATAGCGGCTCGTTCTCCAGTGGCGCCACCAGTACTGGAGGAGTCGTGAGGGTTTTTTTGAGCTTGTCGAACGCGTCTTGCGCTTCTTCTGTCCACTCAAATTTGTCTGCCTTTTTCATCAGTTCGTAGAAGGGCAGGGCCTTTTCCCCCAACTTACTAATGAACCGGCTGAGAGCTGCGACTCGGCCGGCTAGGCGTTGCACTTCATGAAGCTTGGTTGGTGCTGGCATTGCGAGTATATTTTGCACCTTCTCAGGGTTGGCTTTGATTCCTCTTGCCGAGACGAGGTACCCGAGCAGTTCTCCGGCTGGCACGCCGAAAACACACTTGTCCGGATTCAACTTGATCTGGTACTCGTTGAGTGCAGCGAATACTTTGCGGAGGTCAGCAATTAAACTGTCCTCCGTTCGAGTGGTGATGACTATGTCGTCGACGTAGACTTGTACGATCTTTCCTATTAACTCCTTCAGGCAAGCTTGCATCGTGCGCTGGTATGTGGCTCCAGCGTTCTTCAACCCGAAGGGCATCATTTGGTAGCAGAACACACCATGGGGTGTGATAAATGCAGTCTTCTATTCATCTTCGACTTTCATCCTTATCTGCTGGTACCCGGAGTAGGCGTCCAGGAAGGATAGGCGCGCGCAGCCTGCAGTCGAGTCGATGATCTGGTCTATCCGCGGGAGCGGAAAGTGGTCCTTGGGGCAGCACTTGTTAATGGCGGTGAAGTCGACGCACATGCGGAGTTTCTTCGTCTTCTTCTTCTCCACCAGGACCGGGTTCGCTACCCAGTCCGAGTCCTTGATTTCCCGGATGAATCCGGCGTGGAGCAGCCAGTCGATCTCCTTGCTGATGGCGTGGAGCTTGGGACCCGAAAAGCATTGCATGGTCTGCTTGACGGGTCTGGCGTCCTTGTAGACGCGTAAGGAGTGCTCGACGAGTTCCCTGGGTATGCCTGGCATGTCAGAAGGTTGCCAGGCGAAGATCTCCCAGTTCTCACGTAGAAACTCGACGAGCGCGCCTTCCTATGTGATAGGCAGGCTTGTCGACACCTTGACTGTCTTGCTGGCGTCCGTCGGGTGGACTTGATGGGTTCTTGTGTCGTCAGTCGTGTTGAAGGCAGAGTCCTTGGCTGGTTTCTTGCGTGGCGGGAAAATGGTCTTGTCGTTGTCGACTGCCATCATCGCAAGGTGCTCCTCCATTCCGAAGAATTCAGAGATCTGGCTGAATTCGCGGTCGCAGCTGTTGGAGCGGTCGAAGTCGCCGTGCACCGTGATGACGCCCTTGGGTCCAGGCATCTTGAGCATCAGATAGGCGTAGTGAGGTATTGCCATGAATCTGGCAAAGGTTGGGCGCCCGAGTATCGCATGGTACTGCGACTTCCAGTCGACTACCTCGAAGTCGATCGCCTCCCTCTGGAAGTTGTCGGGTGTGCCGAAGATGACGTCGAGTGTGATTGCTCCCATGGGTGTGACTGCTTGCCCTGGTACTATGCCATGGAAGGTGGTCCCTGATGGCGCCAAGTTTGTTGTTGGCCTGTTCATTCTTCTGAGGGTGTCGGCGAAGATAATGTTGATGCCGCTGCCTCCGTCCATGAACACCTTTTTCAAGGTGTAATCCCCGATCAGAGCTTCGACTACCAGAGCGGCGTGCCCGGGTCGTGGTACCGCAGGTGGATGATCTGCTCTGGAGAACGTGATCGGTGTCTCTGACCCTCTCAGGTATTCGGGTACTGCAGGTGGACAGGTGACAGCCTGGTAGACTTGGCGGGTGATGATCTTCTGTGTCCTGTTTGAAGGGCGCCCCTTCTGTATCATGTTGAGCTGTCCGCGTGCCGCTGGATATGCGTCAGGGGCTTCTTGCTGCGGCTGCTGCTGCGGATAAAAAACTCCCGCTGCCTGTGCTGGATTAGCGACTGCAGGTGCGGGTGCGGGTGCTGCTTGGAGAGCTAACTGCGCGACTGGCTGTGCTGCGGGTGCTGCCTGGGGAGCCAACTGCGTGGCTGGCTGAGCGACTATCTTCTGCATTGCCTGGTATATCCTGCGTGCCTTCTTGCAGTCCTTCAACAGGTGACGGGATCCCCATTTGCCCGTTTTCGGGTTCCTGAACATGTGGTGCTTGCAGGGTTGCTCTAGCTCTTCCTCCGGAGTCAGCGTGCGCCTCTGCCACTCTCGCTTGCGGCTCCCATCGCCACGGTAGGTGCTGCCACCGCTTCGGTTGAATTGCCCTTGGCTGTATTGGCGACTCTGGTCGTCGTCGCTTCGACTGTACTACCTTTGACTGTACTGGCGATTGCTGTCGTCGCTTCATTCTCGCGGGGGGTTTCGAATCCCGCCGCTACTAACTCTATTGAGTCATTGCCATGGTAACGCGGCTTCTTCTTCTGGCGTCCTTCCCGCCAGTTGCTTGGTCCGGCCTCGTCTCGTGGAGTATCACGGACCGAGTCCTCTCCGTCTGCCCACTGGTTGGCTATCTTCATGAGGTCTATCATGTTTCTCGGCCGGAGCCTACCAAATTCCTCGCGGAGGTCGCGGCGATAGACGCCGTGCATGAAAGCATCCATCACCCGGTCTTCCGAGGTGGCTTCCATGGTGTTGCGGAGCAGGGTCCATCGCTGGATGTAGGACCGGAGCGGCTCGTCCCGTCCTTGTTTGCACGCTTGGAGCTCGACGAAAGTTGTCGGCCTTGAGTATGTCCCCAGGAAGCTCTTGACGAAGGCATCTGCGAACTCGTCCCATGTGCTGAAGGCGTCCTTGGGTTGAGTGTTGAGCCACCCGCGTGCAGATCCTGTGAGCATTAGCTGGATGTACTGCATGGCTGTAGTCGAAGTACCGCCCTGGCAACTGCAGGCTATGAGGTAGTCCTCCAGCCAGTCTCTCGGGTCCTGCTTTCCGTCGTACTTGACCGCTTCTGCCGTGAGCTTGAAGCCCTTGGGCATTCTTGTGTCGCGGATGTTGAAGCTGAAGCATGGGGCACCGCGTGGCTCGAATTCGCTATCGTCGCGGTCGTCAGCATTGGGTGTGCTGACAATCCGCTAGGTGCGGTTGCGACCTACCGTCCTATGCGTGATGACGTTGCGGAGGTCTTCGCCTGGCTGCGGCTGTCGCGGCTGTCTTGGAGCTGGGCCTGCGAGCGCTGCGGGTTCGCGGTCGCGGCGACCCCGATTCTCTTGCGCCCTTTCTGTTGGCGCTTTGTTCGCCAAAGCTTCTTCGACTGCCTTGATGGACATGATCTGTTGCTTGTGGAGTAGAGCGCGGGCGTCACCCTCAGGCGGCTGCGTCAGTCGCAGGTATGTTTCGACTGCCATGAGGGCAGCTCCGGGTGTCTTGGGGACGGGTATCCCGTCCGAATCTTCAGTCATGTATGACGACTCGAGGTTGCGGGTAATTCCGACGCGTTCGGCCTCTGTCATCCGGGGCACGCGGGCCTGTGGCGCCTTGCTCCTTGTGAGACCTCTGTCGAGGCAGCAGTGAATGAATACGCGGCCCTCCTGGCACTCGCCGCATCGGCTTCCTCCTTGCGTCGGAGCAGCTCGGCCTTCTCTGCGCGGAGTCGCTCGCCTTCTTTCCGCAGCAGATACTGGACCGCCAAAAGGTCCTCTCGGGGTGCGTCTGGTGGGGGGTATGTGCCCTCCTCGATGTGCTTCAGGGCTCTGATTGCCATGTCGCGGGGTGATGGTGAGCCGTGTCTGATCCGGCATGACCACCTCCAGTGGATATGCGGATCTCGTCGCCGTTGGCCCGCGCCGGGCCGGTCATGTAGACTTGTGCGGGGTAAACCCGGGAAGTGGGGCTGATGCTTCCACTGCTGCTTCCTTCATCCGAGCCGTGCTCGGAGTCGAAAATGGCTCCAATGTGGTGGGTACCACAGTTGCCGTTGAGGTTCTTTCCGTAGAGTTTCGCGGCCTTCACCGCGGATGCGAGGAATGGAGTCGCTGTCGTCGACGCGGGGTGCGGTTGGCTTGCGGATGATCTCGCGACGCGGAGGCGTGGCCGACGTAGTCGGAGTCGATGTAGATCTTGGCCTTGCCGCGACGCGAACAAGGTAGTCGAAGTAGACTTGATCCGTGCAGGGGTCACCACCGGTGCGATCTCCTTGGCAGTCGCAGGTGCGGGTGTCTTGGTCGCGTCAGGCGCGATCTTTGCCATGGAGGCAGTTGGTGCAGTCGAGACGCGCGCGATCTTCACGACAGTCGAGGATGCGATCGTCGCAGTGCGGTAGATGAGATCACGGCGGGTGATGTCGTGGTCGTTGTAGTCGTAGCAGATGCGATCTTCGCGGCAGTCGAAGACGCAATCGCTGCATTCGCAGCAGATGCGATCTCCACGATAGGTGAAGGTGTGGTCGACGTAGTCGATGCAGACGCGGGTATCGTCTCCGCGCGTAGCGCGGCCACCGTAGATCGGAGCGTTCCGTAGCTGTTTATGAGGTAGCGTATGGTACCAAAGGTGATCCACGTACCTTCACTCAGTTCAGCGTACGCCGAGCGATGAGCNCCCAACGCCGATCGGCGCCGCAACCGTCTACTCGTCCTCCTCTACTCGTCCCTCCGACACTGGCGTATGGTTCATGGCGGTCCCTGCCCCCGCACGCACGGTACTGGCAACACCGATGCGGGCCTTCGTCCCCGACGTGTCCCCGAGTCTTGCAAGCTCGGGTCGACGCCTCGTCTTCATCGGCTTCGACAATGTCTTCGGCATCGACTTCGTCCTATCCGACTACCTCGACTACGTCACCGAGTTCTTCTTGTTGGGAATATGCCCTAGAGGCAATAATAAAATGGTTTATTAAGCATATTCATGTTTATGATAATAGTTTATTATCCATGCTATAATTGTATTAAATGGAAACATAATACATGTGTGGAATATAAACACCAGGAGTCCCTAGTGAGCCTCTACAGGACTAGTTCGTTGATCAAGAGATAGTTAGAGTTTCCTAACTATGGACTTGTTATAGTAACTTGATAACGGAGTCTCGTCATTGGATGAATGACTTGATGGACATGACCCAAACAATAAAGAGTTGCAATTAATCGTGTCACAAAAGTTTTGTTCTCAACACTTTTAATATGCCAAATATAGTTTCCTTAGACCATGAGATTATATCACTCCCGTTCACCGGAGGAATACTTTGTGGACATCAAACGTCACTTCGTAACTGGGTGATTATAAAGGTGGCTTTCAGGTATCTCCGATGGTGGGTTGTTGGGTGATATGAATCGAGAGTGGGATTTGTCTCTCCATGTGACGGAGAAAATATCTCCAGGCCTTCTCGGTAATATAGCATCAAAAGTCTGCAGACAAGTGATTAGGTTGTAATCACCGGGATCCTATATTATGGACGAGTAAGAGAACTTGCCGGCAACGAGATTAAACTAGACATGGGGATGTCAACGATTATATCTCGGGCAAGTAAAATATTGTGAGACAAAGGGAATCATATATGAGATTAATTGAATCTCCGGCATCGTGGTTCAATCGAGAAAAGGTTTTCGTTGAGTGTATAGGAATTAATATGGGCATCCCGATCCCGCTATTAATTGTTGATATGATCATGTCTATGCATTCCCGAACCCGTAGGGTCACACACTTAACGTTCCGATGAAATTAGGTTTTGCGATGAATTAAATGATGAACGAATGAATAACGATTCGGAGTCTCGGATGTGACCCCAGACGTCATGAGAGGTTCCGGAGGAGTCCGGAGAATAAGATTCATATATGGAAAGTTGTTTCCGGAGGTTTCGGAAAAGTTCCGGAAATTATTTGTAGGGTACCGGAAGGTTCCAGAATGTTCTAGAGGGGTCTAGAAGTGGGACCCACATATTGTATGGGGGCCCACATGGGCTCAAGGGGTGCAACCACCACCTAGGTATGCCGCACCACATAGGCCCACATGGTCCAATGCGGCTAGGGAAAGGAGGGGGAATCCCACTCCTAGTTGGACTAGGAGTTGGACCTCCACCCCTTTAGGAAAGGGGGACCAAGGAGGAGTCCTAGTTGGACTCCAACTTGGGGGGCAAGCAAGGGCCGGCCGGCCCCTTGCCCTAACCCTAGCCGGCCGGCCTCCTATATAAGGAGGGGAGGGGAGGGGTGCGGCACACCCAAGGGTACCACCCCTAGCCGCACCACCTCCTCCACCCAAAACCCTAGCCGCGCCACCTCTCTCCCCGAAGGGCTGCCGCGCACCGCCACCTCCACCAAGAGCTGCCGCACCTCCCTAGCCCTAGGGGGCTGCGCCACCTCCTCCTCTCCTTCTCCTCTCGCTTGGTTTGGCGAAGCCTCGCACGTGGAGATCGTCATCATCACCAGCACTACCGTTGTGCTGCTAAGATCATCAAGGCCACGTCCTCTCGCTTGCGGGATCAAGGAGTTGACGTCTTCATCAAGCCGTACGTGTGGACACCGCGGAGGTGCTGCCCGTTGCTGCACTTCACCGGATTGGATCTCGAGGATAATACATCTCCTCGCGACTAGACGAGTCTACTTGCGGAGATCGACTAGCCAACCCCTGTACTGACAAAACACGTTTGTTGATCTTCAAGGGTAAGAGATTGGATCTCACCTTCGCTATCTTCATCTAGTAGATCTAGATTTTTGGGGTTTATTCCGCTTGCCGCGTAGGAATTTTTTTTGTTTTCTATGCTGCGACCCCATCAGTGGTATCAGAGCCTAGATCTATTAGTAGATGTTGGTGCGATTAGAACACAAGGAGTTGTGGGCGTTGATATTTTATGTTGATACCTTCTAGCGTGCACTTTGCATCTTTGCGGTATTGTGAGATTGAATCGGTCCGGACAAACCTTACTCGTCCACGCACGAGAGACCGGTTCCACGACTGACATGCAACTTGTTTTGCATAAGTGGCTGGTGGGTGTCTGTTTCTCTTGCTTTAGTGAGGGTGCAATTTTCAATGGAAGGCCTTTCAAAAGGATGAGTAAATAAGCAACTATTATATCACCGTTGTGGTTTTGAGTAGATTAGAACGGTTCTATCTCGTTGACCGAAGCCACGTAAAAATTGCATAAAAAAAGTAGAGGACGTCTAACTTGTTTTTGCAGAGGGGGTCATGTGATGTGATATGGCCAATATGCGATTTGTGATAATGTATGCAATGATCATGTTTGTAATTTTTCGCGACTTGCATGTCGACGAGTACGGCAACCGGCAGGAGCCATATGGTTGTCTATTATTTTATGTGACATGCGGGTCATTAAATCACCATGTAATTGCTTTACTTTATTGCTAAGAGTAGCATTAGTTGTAGTTGCAATAGTTGGTGGACAACCATGGTGATGGCGCCAAGACGATGGAGATCATGCCGGTGATGGAGATCATGCCGGTGCTTTGGAGATGGAGATCGAAAGCATAAGAAGAAAGGCCATATCATATCACAATTATTGAATTGCATGTGATGTTAATCCTTTTATACACCTTATTGCTATGCTTAGATATGATCGCGACGGTAGCATGATAAGGTGATCTCTCATGTTAATATCAAGATAATTAAGTGTTCTCCCCTAGTATGCACCTGTTGAGAAAGTTCGTCGTTTCGAAGCATCACGTGATGATCGGGTGTGATAGATTCAACGTTCACATACAACGGGTGTAAGCCAGTTTACACATGCGAAAATACTACGGTTGTCTTGACGAGCCTAGCATGTACAGACATGGCCTTGGGAACACGGAACCGAAAGGTTAAACACGAGTCATATGAATGATATGATCAACACTGAGTTGTTCACCATTGAAGCTACATTACCTCACGTGATGATCGGTTGTGGTGTAGTGGATTTGGATCGTGTGTCACTAAACAACCAGAGAGATGTTGAGTTTAGTGGGAGTTCATATAGTAATTTGATTAAGATGAACTAAAATTATCATAAACAAGTGTCCTAAAGATGTCTTTGCGAAATCCTTGTAGATCATGGCCGACTACAGTAGTATGTTTCTTGCTGAGGAGCTGCGTCTCGATGGGTCAAACTTTGCTGAGTGGTACATGCGTCTGAGAGAAGTCCTACACACCAACAGTGAGCTCTACGTGATAGATGAACCTTTAGAAGAATGTCCTGATATTTCTGCAAACTATGAGGAGTACATGGAGTGGTACGAACAAAAGACCACCTACTTGAAAGTCGAGTGGTTGATGTGCACCTTCATGGATTCTAACCTTGGTAGAAAATTTGGAAACTTGAGCGCAATGGAGATTGTCGATGAGTTGAAAAGAAGGTTCATAGCACAAGCTAGAGTTGCAAGGTTTGAATGCTTAGATGAATTTCTTTCAACTAAGATGGAAGAAAACACTTGCTTGGAACAACACCTGAGGAAGATGCACAGGTTGTATTACACTCTGGTGGATGTTTGGAACCATGAGATAACTGACGAGATGGCAATAGATGGGGTGCTGCGCTCGCTTCCCCCCAGCTATAAGAATTATGTCAGGGACTATGTCATGGGAAGGGATTCGATCACTTTCTGTGAGTTTATTTCCCGGCTGCGTCATGTCAAAGTGGAACCCATAGCAGGAGAAGTAGTCAATGCAGAAGGTATATTTTGATATACTAGTTATAAATGTTTAAATGTCCCATCTACACTTGTGGTGAGCTAAGTATTTGATACTTGTGCTGTTTTGTGAAAACAGGGCCTGCCGTTTGAGAAGTGCATGGAGGGACTGAGTGGATTTCGCGGGAAGATGGCAATCAAGGAGTTGATGCTGGCGATATTTCACTTCTACATTTATCGTTTTTAAATTAGAGGATTTGAATGAGTTTTGTAATCGAATTAAGTGTGATCTTAAATTAGTGTGTCTCGGTTTGTGAGACGGTCATTCATGTTAAAGACAAGTGGTTGTTCTATTTTCATGAGTAATCCTTTTTGGAGATCACGTTTCGATTATGAGATTATTGTCCTTTGTTAGATTTAAACGATAATTAGTTAAACACTTATAAAATGAAGCATGCTAAAATGTCCAATACTTGATGATGAGTTTTTTTTGTTTTTAATTGTGCTATAGTGTTGAGGAGCATTGGATGCGCATCATCATATAGCATGGTTAAAATGCCATTTTCTGAAAATGCCATGAGTAGCTGGAGAATAAACACAAGTGTTGGTTGAAACTTTCCAGTTAATAAGAAACATCATTTTCTATACTTTGTCATGGATGAGTAAATAGGTGTATTTATTCGTGTCATGATGAGATCGTAGAAGTAAAGGATATTGATTTAACAAGATAATTGAGTCTTTTCGATTTGATCAAAAGAGACAAAATATTTGAGTTATTGTTTAGTATGAAGACTTGTGACAAGTGTTATCACAAATTACAATATTTAGAGATTATTCAAAGTGTTTTGATAAACCTAAAGTATTGTAGTCACATTATATTTGATATTATGTGGTCATGAAGATGGGATTTGAATTAAGGTTTTATTTGTGTCATTTAGATTTATTTTGATAACACTCTGTTTTAAATAAAGGATCTATTTAATGATTTGCGTTTCGCATATGAGTTATGTGAAATAGTGGTTTCAATAATTATGAGATAATTAGAAGCCATAGCAAATGAAGTTTTGTAATATATTCATATGAGATTATGAATAGAGATTCCACAATGTGAGACTAAAAGGGACAAACCAATGTGTTTGGTTGTGTTAAGTATTTTAGTGGTTTTATCGTGAAATGGTTTCATGGATAAAAGAATTGTTGGAATAAATTGAGAAAGCCAAAACCTTGGATTTTTATGTATCAAGTGGCACATATGGAAAGTGCTGTGTTGGTTAAAAACTTGACACATAAAGAATTTAATGATGGTGATCATTGAATTTTGGTTTAGCTTGTCTAAAGAGCAGTGGGATTCAAAAATATGAAATATGTCAAAAGTTGCAAATAATATTCATGATTTACTTGTCATGTTTGAGAAACAAGACATACCTACAAAACTACAAAAGAAGAAATAGAAACTTTAAATACGAAAGTGACTAAGAGTCATCCTATGTTAAGTTTAAATCACAAAGTAATTGTTACTTGATTTTGTGAAAAGAATGTTTCACATATTTATCTTGCAAAGAGTTTGTGTAGAATAAATAAAACTTAAAGCTAGCAAGGTGCTGGCGTTTCGTATATGAGTTCTCGAATCTTAAGAGTTAAGAAATTTTGGAGGAGTCCAAAGTATCGAGAAAGTGCATAAGAAACTGAGTGGGATCTAATTAACATATGTGGAGACATATATTAAGTTAGAGCAGAAAACTAATTTCCTAATCAAAATATGTGGTGACATATGTTTGAGTGGGAACTAGTTAATCATGGTCAAATATAAAGATAACATATTTCTGAGTGGGAGCCAAAGTGGCTTCACAATTTAATATGTGTATGGTGTATATTTGAGTGGGAGTTTACAACATCGTGTTTGAATGAAATGGAGATTTCGTGAATGTTGTAAACATTGTCATGGACCAATGCATAACTTGTGAAGTTAGTTAGAACGTCAAATATTCATGGAGATGGATGTATCTATGGAGGATAGATAAGTTTGATAAACATTAAAGTCAGGATGTTTCAACCTAAACAAGTTTTGAAGGAGTTCAAAGTAAAACAAGAGAAGAATGGTTCATCTCCTTGTAAGAAATAGGTGAAGCATTGAGTTGAGAACTCAGTACAAAATTGATGGTTGGAGGATATGTTAGAATTAACTATGAATTGTTCATAGGTCTGAACATATAAGAACCATGTGTTTGTATCTGACGATATGTGACCCAAGTTCTTGATTGTAAGAACATGTTAAATGAGGAGTCATTTTTCATGAATTTGAGATGAATTTAGAAAATGGTAGACTTAGTTGAAGTCTTAAAGCCAAACTAAATTGGAGATCTTTTAAAATCAGAGCAGCGCAGCGAAAGCATGATCGGAAATATCGAAGTGACATGTACACTGTCGATTTGTTAAGTCTACAACATATAGGAGTATATGATTAATTCAAGGATTAAAATAAGATATAATATTTTGGTTTGAGAAAGTTGTTTCAAGATTGAGTGAGTTCCGGATGCATATACTATGAGAAAGTCCATTTGACTGATCATACGTCATATAGGCTCACTCTATAACCAAACATATTATATGCATTATATGATAATGAGTTTTATCATGGGATGATAGGAATTTTATCATGTGATGATAAAGTAATGTCAAATTAGGTGACAGTTACAATTATTGCAAAGGACATAGAGAACTATAAAGTACAGAGCACGGACAAAACCTCTTCCACAAGAAAACATGATCAGCACTAAGACTTCGTGAGTGTGACTCCATGGGTGTTAGATCGAGGAAATGTAAACTAGATTATTGACTCTAGTGCAAGTGGGAGACTATTGGGAATATGCCCTAGAGGACATAATAAAAATGGTTTATTAAGCATATTCATGTTTATGATAATAGTTTATTATCCATGCTATAATTGTATTAAATGGAAACATAATACATGTGTGGAATATAAACACCAGGAGTCCCTAGTGAGCCTCTACAGGTCTAGTTCGTTGATCAAGAGATAGTTAGAGTTTCCTAACTATGGACTTGTTATAGTCACTTGATAACGGAGTCTCGTCATTGGATGATTGACTTGATGGACATGACCCAAACAATAAAGAGTTGCAATTAATCGTGTCACAAAAGTTTTGTTCTCAAAACTTTTAATATGCCAAATATAGTTTCCTTAGACCATGAGATTATATCACTCCCGTTCACCGGAGGAATACTTTGTGGACATCAAATGTTACTTCGTAACTGGGTGATTATAAAGGTGGCTTTCAGGTATCTCCGATGGTGGGTTGTTGGGTGATATGAATCGAGAGTGGGATTTGTCCCTCCATGTGACGGAGAAAATATCTCCAGGCCTTCTCGTTAATATAGCATCAAAAGTCTACAGACAAGTGATTAGGTTGTAATCACCGGGATCCTATATTATGGACGAGTAAAGAGAACTTGCCGGCAACGAGATTAAACTAGACATGGGGATGTCAACGATTATATCTCGGGAAAGTAAAATATCGTGAGACAAAGGGAATCATATATGAGATTAATTGAATCTCCAGCATCATGGTTCAATCGAGAAAAGGTTTTCGTTGAGTGTATAGGAATTAATATGGGCATTCCGGTCCCGGTATTAATTATTGATATGATCATGTCTATGCATTCCCGAACCCGTAGGGTCACACACTTAACGTTCCAATGAAATTAGGTTTTATGATGAATTAAATGATGAAACGAATGAATAATGATTCGGAGTCTCGGATGTGATCCCGGACGTCACGAGAGGTTCCGGAGGAGTCCGGAGAATAAGATTCATATATGGAAAGTTGTTTCCAGAGGTTTCGGAAAAGTTCCGGAAATTATTTGTAGGGTACCGGAAGGTTCCGGAATGTTCTAGAGGGGTCTAGAAGTGGCACCCACATATTGTATGGGGGCCCACATGGGCTAAAGGGGTGCAGCCACCACCTAGGTATGTCGCACCACCTAGGCCCACATGGGCCAATGCGGCTAGGGAAAGAAGGGGGGAATCCCACTCCTAGTTGGACTAGGAGTTGGACCTCCACCCCTTTAGGAAAGGGGGCCCAAGGAGGAGTCCTAGTTGAACTCCAACTTGGCGGGCAAGAAAGGGCCGGCCGGCCCCTTGCCCTAACCCTAGCCGGCCGGCCTCCTATATAAGGAGGGGAGGGGAGGGGTGCGGCACACCCAAGGGTACCACCCCTAGCCGCACCACCTCCTCCACGCAAAACCCTAGCCGCGCCACCTCTCTCCCCGGAGGGCTGCCGCGCACCGCCACCTCCACCAAGAGCTGCAGCACCTCCCTAGCCCTAGGGGCTGCACCACCTCCTCCTCTCCTTCTCCTCTCGCTTGGTTTGGCGAAGCCTCGCACGTGGAGATCGTCATCATCACCGGCACTACCGTCGTGCTGCTGAATCATCAAGGCCACGTCCTCTCGCTTGCGGGATCAAGGAGTTGACGTCTTCATCAAGCCGTACGTGTGGACACCGCGGAGGTGCTGCCCGTTGCTGCACTTCACCGGATTGGATCTCGAGGATAATACATCTCCTCGCGACTAGACGAGTCTAGTTGCGGGGATCGACTAACCAACCCCTGCACCGACAAAACATGTTTGTTGATCTTCAAGGGTAAGAGATTGGATCTCACCTTCGCTATCTTCATCTAGTAGATCTAGATCCTTGGGGTTTATTCCGCTTGCCGCGTAGGAAATTTTTTTGTTTTCTATGCTGCGACCCCATCACTTCTATGCTTACTCGGCTCTGGCAAAGCCGGAGCATGCCTTTGTCCCCGACGTGCGCCTTGTTCTGGCAAAACTATGGCTGCACCTCGTCCTCGACGGTTCGTACTGCGTCGTCTCCGGCATCGGCATCCTCGACGACTGCCTCGACGCGTCTCCGTCCTCTTCACGCGCACTATGCGCCTGCGGCTTCATGTGCGTCTACCTCGACACCGGCTACCCGACCACGACATCGACCACGGCGACCCCTCGCACGGCTACCATGACCAAGGCTACACCACCCAACGCACTCGGCTCCCTCGACATGGGCACAAAGGGCTATCACCTCGCTTGAGCTCCTCACCAGCTTCCTCTACAGTCCAAGCATCGCGTCATCGACACCGTCCACGACGTTCCCGCTCCTACTGTGGGGGATGTCAACTTAGTGGTTCTTCCTCGGCTTATCTCCAGTCTGACCGTCCGCAACGCTCCAGTTGTTCACGACGCTACCGCTACGACTGCGGAGGGATGTTAGAGTATACGTGTACGGTCAGTTATGGTAGTATAGGATACAGTTAGGATCCGTGTCCATCTATTCCCTAACTTGTCTTGTAATCCTAGTCGGTCTGCTGTACGCCTATATATACTCGCGCCTGAGGCTCAATAATACATCCAACATATTACGCCAACTCTCTCGTTCTACAAGGAACAGCGTGCGTGGGAGGTGTGAAGAGGTCATCCTGCATGTAGTCAGGATCCTTCATGGAACACACTAGTTTCCAAACATCAACTGCGTACGTAAAGCATCCCTCCAACATCCTGGCTTGCAGCACCACTAGCTAGTTTCAGGCTGGCAGCCATTTACTAGTCCGTCATGAGTTTCTACCTGTCGATGGATCCCCTTTTGACGGGTGATCTCTTCAAGTATTAGAGAAACTCCTGATGTCTTCCAAGCCTATGTACAATACTAGCTACTTGCTTTGGTATTTCTTTCTGGCCTCTATAGGAAGCAACACTCCCATGAGTTAATTTATTGGCTTTCATCATGGAGCTCTTGATGTTGCTATTATAGTCCAAAAGGAAAGGAATGGTTCTCGCGGTTGTTCAGCACGTATGAAGTATTCAATAGTTCGCTGGCACTCCCTGCTACAGAACTTAATTAACACCCAACTGGAAGTGAAAAAAGAAGGAATATGACATCCTAGTTCCGTGGAAGTATCTATATATTTTAATTGTTTTCTCCAGGTCCAGTTAGAAAAATAGTACCAACAATAAGATAATATATATGTTCCATCAATTTTCCAACTGGCTATGGTACTATTGCAGTAGAGGTACAGACGCTTCCATTTTCAAATTTGTCTATGTTATCACAACGTACACTTTGCGTTGAAGAAGTCAAAGATTCCAATAGAAAATTAAGATACAAAATTGCAGAGCAGAACAGTCAAGGTGCTAAATTATAAGCGTAGGTAATAACTAAACTTGGCAAGCAGTGTTTATGGTCAACAACTTCCAATATATAAACAATGTTGTTCAAATCCCAGGGTGCAGAAAATGTTATTTGGCCGTCTAGCAAATGTAATTCTACATCATATCATATTCAAAAGGTTTCAAGTTCATGACCCATCTAATGTATTTTATAATAAAAAATGCAGCCTGTTTTCCACGTTTAGTCCCCAGGAAGCCAAGGGTAAGTTATAGTGTAGAAGTATACATGGGTCATTGTCAATAATTATATTTTAGTTCGGGCTTTTAAATGAGCCGGTTAGATGCACAAATCTTACAAAGTGGTGACGTGACGAGTATACATATGCCAAGAGGCGACCTCGTACATACCAAATCGAAGAGGCAATGATGTACGCATGTTCCGCGGGGCAATGGGATTATGTCTAAACTACATTTTTTGAATTAAAGATGCATTTTACAGTTTTCTTGCTTCTCGAAATTTATTGAATGGTTTGATGAGTGAAATGTACTACAATTGCTTAACTTATTTGCAGCCAAACTAATTCATGAATGATGTGGTTTCTTACTTTGCATAACGATATGCTACGGTGCTAGTGTCAAATCTCGGGCAAGTTTTTGCATCCAGAAAATAACGCTCCACTCCTATGAGGTTTGATTTTTGTGCAATAATCGCTTGATTTGTCCTTTTTAGCATCCATTGGTGCATGTTTTGATTAATTAAAGGAGAAGACAAAACAATGTACGAGCAATGTCACGAATCCCGAGAGCTGATTCTTTTCTCTCAAAGGAGCATGTTCTCTTTAGTTTGTAAATTTCAAGAACCTCAGTTAAAACTTCCAAGAAATGTAGAAAACAATTAGGCATGTAGGCATTAGAAAGGGTCTTCTGCCAACAAATTTCATGGAAAAAAATACATTGATCTGAGAAATTAAAAAAACTGGTAACTAGAGTAACATTGTTTGGATTTGAAAAGGTGGTTAATTTATTGTTCTTGCACAACATGCAATTGAGTCACGATTTTCACAGAACTTGAATCCTGGAAATGAACTTGAGTTATGTGTATGTGAAAATGTTCTTGGATAATGTTTTACACATGCAATATTTTATATTGAAAAGAAGAATGTGCTCCTGTGCACACTTGGAAGTTATCGCGCACTAGTGGAAAATGGGGCACTAGTCCCGGTTCCAGAGGGCCTCTAGTTCCGGTTGGGCAACCGGGACTAGCCAATCGGGACTAGAGGCCTCCACCCCCTCTAGTCCCGGTTGTCCACGAACCGGGATAAGAGGCCCTCCCACGTGGCCACGGAGGAGCTCGCGGGGCTGGAGACCTTGAGTCCCGGTACGTAACACGAACCGGGACTAACTTTAGTCCTTTTTTTTTCTTTTCGAATATTTTGCAGGGTTTGAGGTTTAGGGGTTTCGGATGGTTTCTATTGTACGGGGATCACGTTGATACGCCAAAAACGCGTTTTGGTATATATAAAAATTATATTACTACACGAAGATCACGTTGATGCATATATATAACACATACAAATAAAGTAGTACATGAAGATCACGTTTCCGTATGAAATACTTAATTACATGGAGATCATCACTAGTACATGGAGATCACTTATGTCGGTAGTAGTACTCTCCATTTTCAGGTATGACCTCCGCAAGGAGAAATCCCGTTAATTCCTCCGCAATTGTTTTTATGCGGTCATTTGGTAGGAGGGCGTTCCGCTTCCTTGCAACCTTTAAAAGAAGGAGAAAAACAATTATGAATGGAACTCAACACAATTGATGGTAACAAAATAAAATTGTGAATAATGTTTACGTACCTCTTTATTTATTCGATTATTGAATTTCTTAGTGGTCCTCATTTGAATGAACTCGCAAACGTAGTATCCACATAAGTGGGTCCCGGTTGGCTGTTCCAGACACCACTGTTCGAGAATAGAATTCAATCAAATTAAGCTTGATAATGGTATTGAAACTAGAATTAAAGAGATGCGCGGATCTAGGTAGTACTACTTACCTTGTTCAGAGACCATATCAGCTTCGGTTTCCATTGACCGGGTTCTTCCTTGATAAACGATTCCCAAACTCTGCCCGGCAAAGAAACTGAACAAAAGAGTTATTAATTACTTGGTATCATGAAATTAACGAAAGAGGCCGATATAGTGCGATTAGAATTTAAATTACCCTTTGATCATATCAAAGCAGCTCTTGTATTCTTTAGGATGTCTCCTCAATGAGTCTAGGACCTCAATTTCTCCAGCATCAATTTTAATGACCGTAACAATATTGTGGAAGCTGCACGTTTATATACGCAGTCATGCATAACTCATCAATTACACTTAAGATCGGATGAGCAAACATAGAATGCGTGCAAGAAAGTAACACTTACTTGAAGTTGTAAGGAAGAAGTATTTCTTTTTTGTTACGTTGTCGCTTGAAACATCTTAACAATGTCTCCTTTACTTCCTCGGGTTTGTCTTCTATGTTCACTTCATGAACTTTATCCGGGTCAATGAACCCAACGTCCGAGATCAGTCCTTCCCTTTTATAATCGAGCATCTTCATTCTGCATAAATATCGTACCAAAGATTATAGAACGAGCTGAGCTAAAGACTTCAATTACAGAAATAAATCACTTACAGACAAAGCTTATGATGATATGATGTGAACTGGGGATCCCGATCTTTCGATGAGAGAGGATAACTATGATTTTTTGTAAGATTTGACTCTCACGATTCGGCTACCAACCGTACAGGGAGAACCGTACACGACTGATATCCACGGCAATCGCTGAACCAACTCCTCGATGTTATCAACCGAGCCAACGGCACGATTAACCTGTCCACGAAGGACTTTTCCTGCGTGCAAATCAAGAACAAGCAAGAAAACAATAGCGTAAGCAATCTGAAATTGCGGATATGCTGGACGAATAATAATCTCAAAGAGACAAAAGTTGAGGTTCCGATAGGATGTCTTGACGGTCGCACTAGCCGCTACGAGCGTAGACAAATAAAAAGTAGCTGGGGCTAAACTTCTCTCTAAACAAAACCTAATCAAAACCCTAGCCGGCGGCTGTCTATTTATTGGATGTTCTGGTATAGGTCGCGAAGTCGGAGACGTCGAGTCCTCCTGGTGTCGCGCTTCACCATGGGCTTGAGCTGGCCCATGCGATGCATTGTCTTGGACGTGGCGAGCCCACCTTGTCCTTTTCTCCAACATGCATCTCACGATGGAGGTCACAACTCCAGCTAGCTTCTTGACCATCGTGCGTGCATGTGCAGCGTCTTGATCAGCTAGCTTCGTGAGAACCTGGCAAGCATACGGACATGTAATCCTCTTGTGCATGGCATCCTCTTGATTAGATAGCAGCATGTATACATCTTTGATAATTCTGCGTGAGATACAATTATGAGTAGTACTTTTGCCCCAAAGAATTAAAATAAATATTTAATATTTAATAACAGAAATCACCTGATAAATATATGTATGCACAATATTTTTGGTTGTATCGATTGGGGTCATGTTCTCATCATCCTCCCTTTCTTGAAAATAAAGCCGTCCTCGGCTTTCCATAGCCTGAAAATTATTGATCCAAGAAAGCAAGGGAGAACCAAACAAGCAACTTTGTTTGCAAATATAAGTGATGCACATCTCATGGAAAACTGAGCGGGAATGATACTTCACGTGTGTACCAAAACTGATAACGGAAATAATATTAATATCATGCATGCAATCAAGGTCGTTCTGATCATGTTGTACGTGCTCAGCATTTGTCGCATCGAAATCATAAATTGGGGGATTAAAAGCAAGCAATGCATGCACAACATTCATCTTACTATTGTTTGAGGCTCTGGCTTTCTCATTGTTTAATATAGCATCGGGAGTCATAGGTAATAAATTAATTGTTTTTCCTTCAAACATGAGAGTATATGAATTTGTTCTACCATGATGGATAGCATTATTATCATATTGCCAAGGTCTACCCAACAGTAAAGAACATGCTTGCATAGGTACGACATCGCAATCAACATAATCATGATAAGAACCAAGTGTAAAATGCACTCTAACGCGACGTGTTACCTTCAACTTACCACATTCATTGAGCCATTGGATGTAATATGGACGGGGGTGTCGTGTAGTGGTGAGACACAGTTTCTCTACCATCTCTATACTTGCCAAATTATTGCAGCTTCCCCCATCAATGATTACATGAACTGAATGTTCTTTGACAACAAATTTGGTTTGAAAAAGATTATGGCGTTGATGCAATTCAGTATGCCCCTCCTGTGCACTTGGCACACGCATGGTGACAAGACTTGGGTATTTATCCGCCATATAAGCATCACATTGTATTTCCTCCGGATCATTAGCGTCACCTGCAGGATTAGTGGAAAGCATAGCATATGTTTCTTCATCCAAATCACTAGCAGAAGAGTACTCACCATTTTCCCGTACAATTAGGACTCGCTTATTTGGGCACTCCTTTTTAATGTGACCACGCCCTCCGCAACCATGGCATAGGACATCCCTTGTGCGTCCCGTGGAGGCGGTAGAATAAGAACTCTTCGCCGGTTCTGTAGAAACCTCTGACACCTGTGCTACTGATTTTGTGGTTGAACGTGCACCATTGTTGGAGACGGCCGGTGTAGACTCACGAGCTGATGGGACAGCAGGAGTGTGTGTCCATGATGTGCTACGACCTGCAGAAAAATGTCCTCGTCCCTTGTTTTGTCGTCCCTGCACTTGTCTTTCAGCTTTACAAGCAAAATGGAACAAACGAGTGATAGAATTGTAATCCTTATAGTCCAATATATCTTGTATTTCACGATTCAAACCACCTAGAAATCTAGCCATCATAGCATCTTCAGTTTCAACTAATCCACAACGCATTAAACCAGTTTGTAGTTCTTGATAATACTCCTCAACAGTTTTAGTGTCTTGTTTTAAACGTGCCAATTCATTCAGTTTATCACGAGCATAATATGAAGGAACAAAACGTTGTCGCATAGCCCGTTTTAAAGTATCCCAAGTAGTAGGTATGTTATTCTCATTAACACGACAATACTCACTCCACCAAATAGAAGCAAAGTTTGTAAATTCACTAGTAGCAGTTTTAACTCGTTGATTTTCAGGAATATCATGACATGCAAATTTTTGTTCAACAGAAAGTTCCCAATCAAGGTAATCATCAGGATTATATTTACCATTAAAAGCAGGGATTGTTAATTTAATTTTAGCATTAGAGTTGTCAATGCCTTGAACCTCATGTCGGTGTTGATCTCTTCCCATACCTTGACGGTTGAAGCGCAGTTGTCGATGAGCACGGTTGTTATTATGGTTAACGTGATGGTCATCCTCGGTGTCACCGGCATAATCCTCGTAGTTGTCTCCTTGTTCATCATGGTTACCGCCGGCCGCGGCGGTAGCAGGGTGTCGTGGATCACCAAAAGCCACACGCTGAGCTCGTGAGGCAGTGGGACCACCGGTCGAGTTCCGAGTAGCAGCTGTGTTGTCGACGGGAGGTGCAACTCGCAACTCGTCAAGGCGTGCCAAGATATCTTGGAGGTGTGTGTTGGAAGCAGCTTGGGCGTCCTCGATGGCCTTGAGTCTCTCTTCAGTCGTGATCTGGGCACCCTCGAGTTGAGCAAGACGCTCGTTGGTGACCTTCACGTCCTCGGTGAGGCCCTCAAGTGTAAGCTCATCCCCTGACATGGTTAGCACAAAGAGAAAAATACCACAATAGTACAATTCCTCTCAACTACTAGGACGTGGTGGGGAAAAAAAAATCACTCACAAAATCAGGCTTACTATCAAATTCTTACTTGTTCTTACCAATGATACAGGTGGCAATCAGCACGGTGGTGTTGGCTTCCAACTATCAATGAAGATTGGATGGAGCGATAACCAGGAAACAGTAATGTCGGACCCTGTAAACTGATTGGTAGAAAAGTGTAGCTTGGGATGGTTTCTCAACTCACAATATAGTGGCACAATTTAGCAAAAAGCAATGCAAGCTGAATGATTGTTCAAACTCCTAACTAGTGCTGGCAGTCGACTAGAAAGAGATAAAACAATCTAAACCAGATACTGAAACAAATGAGTCGGAAAGTGGAGAAAAAAAAAATAGGTCTAACCAGCTAGATATAAGTGATTGACAAAGAATTACAAAGATCAACCGCCTGATATTAGACGAGCGTATGTGCAGCCAACAGAAACTATCCAACTCTTGTGTCACGTAGCAAACTCACTGGAATGCTAGCCGGCCTGTATAATTTTTTTTCCTTTTACCTTTTTTTTTTTTTTGCTCTTTTTTTTTTCAACAATAGCGTAAGCAATCTGAAATTGCGGATATGCTGGACGAATAATAATCTCAAAGAGACAAAAGTTGAGGTTCCGATAGGATGTCTTGACGGTCGCACTAGCCGCTACGAGCGTAGACAAATAAAAAGTAGCTGGGGCTAAACTTCTCTCTAAACAAAACCTAATCTAAACCCTAGCCGGCGGCTGTCTATTTATTGGATGTTCTGGTATAGGTCGCGAAGTCGGAGACGTCGAGTCCTCCTGGTGTCGCGCTTCACCATGGGCTTGAGCTGGCCCATGCGATGCATTGTCTTGGACGTGGCGAGCCCACCTTGTCCTTTTCTCCAACATGCATCTCACGATGGAGGTCACAACTCCAGCTAGCTTCTTGACCATCGTGCGTGCATGTGCAGCGTCTTGATCAGCTAGCTTCGTGAGAACCTGGCAAGCATACGTACATGTAATCCTCTTGTGCATGGCATCCTCTTGATTAGATAGCAGCATGTATACATCTTTGATAATTCTGCGTGAGATACAATTATGAGTAGTACTTTTGCCCCAAAGAATTAAAATAAATATTAAATATTTAATAACAGAAATCACCTGATAAATATATGTGTGCACAATATTTTTAGCTGTATCGATTGGGGTCATGTTCTCATCATGATAGCTTTATCGAGGCCGCGTTGACTGTATAACTGAAAAAGTTCGCTAAAATCAACTTACACACCGTATTCTTGGAAGTAATGCTCTTCCTTAACTCTCGCCATGACACCGATTATATCTTTCTTTGCGGCTTTCAAATGCCATTCATTCAACTGACGTATCTTTGTTGGTAGATACTGGACCAGCTCAGGTCTGACAAAGGCTGGCCGTGAACATATTCATATACTACCTCAGCTATGTCGACGTCTTTGTCGGGAAATACCTTGAGCGGGGGGACCGATTGTACATCCTGTTCTCCGAGTTGGGCTATTTGTTTCCCGCTTTTCTGCTTCTCCATCTCTGAGCTATATGACTTGGCTATTTGGCGCTCATAGTCTGATGTCGGCTTTGGTGGAGGGTCATATAAGTTTTCCAAGCAGTGCCTAACGGCTTCCGGGTCTAGTATTTGCCTTGGTGGGGGCTTTTTCGGTGCAAAATGGGCTTCCACCTCGGCCTTCGAGATGGCACAGTTTTCCTCGTAAGTCCTTTCGGCCAGTAACTTCTCAGGAGTCTTGACTTTTGCCTTCTTTCTCTTTGTCCTCTTAGGAGGCGAACCGGTGGGCTTCCTCCTATTTAGCAGCTTAGTGGGCGGAGTCGGCTGAACTGGCGCTGAAGATGGATACGGACTCGAGCTAGGGTCCCTCTGGAGTAGGGGTGGACTTAGAGGTGGTGGACTGCTACTCGGAGGAGTCGGTGGCCTTGGTGCCGAGTCTGGAAACACGATGTGTTTCTTGTTCCATAGAACGAAACCATGCTTGACTTCTCCCAGTGTCTTCTCGTCGTCACCTCCAAGATAGTCAAGCTCCAGTGTCTCAAATCCCGGCATAATTTCATCCACCCCGACACGAGTGATAACCCACAAGTGTAGGGGATCGCAACAGTCTTCGTGGTTAGTATAACCCAATTTATTGATTCGACTCAAGGGGAGCCAAAGAATACTTAGAGGTCTTTGCAGCTGAGTTGTCAATTCAGCCACACCTGGAGAAGCACAAGTAACACGGGAGAGGTGAAAGCAACATTGATTTGAGAACAATAGTAACAGAAACACGAAAGCAATGATGGAGAAATATGGACCGGGGTTCATAGTTTCACTAGTGACGGCTCTCCTAAGCAAATAATCATGCATTGGGTGAACAAATTACAGTTGGGCAATTGACAGAATTGCACTAATTAATTAATTATGACAAACCATTCCGTTTATCAATCATACGTAGGCATGTATTCCATATATAGTTGTAACTACACGCAATGAGAATTCGCACAAAATCTTTTGTCCTGCCATCCGATTTCAGCCGGGCCAATTAAGGAACAAATGGTAATTAAAGTGTTCCTTTTAATATAACACCGGAGCAAAGCATTAACACACAATGAACACATGTAATCCTCAAGTTACTAATCATTCCCATCGATGTCCCCGTTTCTGTCACTCGAGGTCTCCGGTTCCGGACTAATAACAGGTGCATACAACTTGTAGATACGATCTAAGCATCAATTATATTCATGCAAACATAACGCGCCCAAATCTAAGATCATGCCACTCGTGCACTAGTGACAAGCATTAAGCATAACAACATTGCAGCAACAACAATTCGTAAACATAAATAATCTGATCATAATGTGCCAATCCACCGGATCCCAACAAACGCAACACATATTACATCGGATTGATCTCGATCATGTAGGGCAGCTCACGAGAACATGGTATTGAACAACAAGGGGGAGAGAGTACCATCTAGCTACTGCTACAAACCCGTAGTCCACGGGGGAACTACTCACAACTCATCCCGAAGGCAGCGGTGGGGGTGAAGATGGCTCCAGGGGGCCAATCCCCGTCCCGGCAGGGTGCCGGAACATGCAATCTGACCCCCGAAACTTGTCGGCGATGGCGGCGGAGCTCTGTATCGTATTTGGGAAAATCCTTTGGGGGTTAGGGTTTTTGCGTCGGAGATGATTTTATAGGCATCGGAGGCACCTGAGGGGGTGCCCGAGGGGCAGGGGCGGCTGATACGTCTCCAACGTATCTATAATTTCTTATGATCCATGCTTGTTTTCATACCATTTGCTACATGTTTTATTTACATCTTATAGCATTTTTATGCATTTTCTGGAACTAACCTATTAACAAGATGCCACAGTGCCAGTTCCTGTTTTCTGCTGTTTTCCCGTTTCAGAAAAGTACTTAAGCAAATATTCTCGGAATTGGACGGGACAAAAAGGAGCAGTCTTATAATTCAATGGACTACACAGAGCCCGAAGGAGAGGACCTGGAGGGCCATGGGCCGGCCACACCATAGGGTGGCGTGGGACCCATGCCTGCCGCGCCACCAGGTGGTGTGGGGCCCACGGGAGCCCTCCGACACCGCCCTTTCGCCTATATATTGCCCCCGACGCATAAAACCTAGACGGACCCCGTCATATTCCAAAGAAACATCTGCAGCACCGCCGCCATCGCCGACAAGTTTCGGGGGACAGAAGTCTCTGTTCCGGCACCCTGCCGGGACGGGGAAGTGCGCCCGGAGCCATCTCCATCGACTCCACCACCATCTTCATCGCCGTTGCTGACTCCCATGATGAGGAGGGAGTAGTTCTCCCTCGGGGCTGAGGGCCGTACCGGTAGCCATGTGGTCTATATCTCTCTCTCCCATGATGTGATCTATATGTGATCATGAGCTTTGCAATGTAAATGTTGTTATGTTACTCAAGTGGGCTTTATTTATGTGATCTCCGGAGACTCCTTGTCCCACGTGTGTAAAGGTGACAGTGTGTGCACCGTGTGGGTCTTTAGGCTATATTTCACAAGATACTTGTTCACTGATTTATTATTTGAGTTGGATGTCTCTATGAAATTGTGGTGTGTTAGTACCTCCTATGAATGCTCATGGTCCAGTGTGGGGTATTCATTAGTACTTGGGAATATATGTTTGAGGCGTGCTTTTGCATTCCTACACAATGAATTAGTGTTCGTTATCCAGCCGGAGAATACTTCGGAGTAGTATATTGAAGTGCTTATATTTATATTCAATTATGATTGCATTGTTGAGAGTGACCACTGGTGAAAGTATGATCCCTAGGCCTTGTTTCTAAGCATTGAAACACCGTTTACAACAAGTTCTGCTACATGTTTGCTTGCTGCCATTTTTATTTCAGATTGCAATTACTACTTATAATCATCCATATTACTTGTATTTCACTATCTCTTCGCCGAACTAGTGCACCTATACATCTGACAAGTGTATTGGGTGTGTTGGGGACACAAGAGACTTTTTGTATTGTGATTGCAGGGTTGCTTGAGAGGGATACCTTTGACCTCTACCTCCCTGAGTTCGATAAACCTTGGGTGATTCACTTAAAGGAAACTTGCTGCTGTTCTACAAACCTCTGCTCTTGGAGGCCCAACACTGTCTACAAGAATAGAAGCGTGTGTAGACATCAGCGGCCCCCCTCTCACCCGTAGGTGGGACCCTCCCCAAGGCCGTGGGTCCCTCCCGGGGTCGCCCTTATGGCTCCCTTCCTCATTTCTTGAATAAAAATCTTCGTAAATTATTGTCCAATTCCGACAATATTTCCATCAGTAACTTTTTGATATAATAGGCATTTCAAGGCATTTTATAGGTTAGTCCAATAAAATGCCTTGAAATGATATAATAATGTAGCATAAACATGTAATAATGATAGGAATCAAGCATGGCATGGTCAAAAATTATAGATACGTTTGACACGTATCAACGAGCATAGCCAGCTGGAATCTGCAATTATATCTTTTTGTTTCTTGTTTTTAATTTCACTAGTTAGGCTTAATGGAAAACAACAAAAAAATTAGTATTAGTTCTTTGGAAATCATTTTTGCTAATGATATGGAATAGTCTAAGCTTGGGGAAGCTAGTTTTTATGAAAATGATCTTTTTAGTTCCCCAGCTTTAGAGGAGAAAATTTGCTCTGATAATACTTTGTCTCCCATATGTGATAATTCGAATCATGCTTGTGATATTCTAAATCCACCTACTGAAAGTATTCCTTTTAAAATACCTATGAAAATTGCTGAAAAGGTTATGGATGAATGTTATGCAGGGGATGGAACAATCCGTCCAAGTGATCACTTGTTGAAACTTACAGAACTTTGTGAGTTGTTTAAGATTGCAGGTTTATCAAGAGAAAATGTCATGAAGAAATTATTTCCATTGTCACTTAAGGACAAAGCAAGGGAGTGGTATATCTACTTGATGATCCTCATCATTTGGAGTGGAAGGAGCTTGCAAATCTCTTTTACTCTAAATTTTATCCTCCTTATGAAATGCATTTGGATAGGAATTACATTTTTCATTTTTGGCCTCATGATGGAGAAAGCATTGCTCAAGCTTGGGGAAGGCTGAAAACATTAATACAAACCTCTGCTCTTGGAGGCCCAACACTGTCTACAAGAATAGAAGCGTGTGTAGACATCAGCGGCCCCCCTCTCACCCGTAGGTGGGACCCTCCCCAAGGCTGTGGGTCCCTCCCGGGGTCGCCCTTCTGGCTCCCTTCCTCATTTCTTGAATATAAAATCTTCGTAAATTTTCGTCCAATTCCGACAATATTTCCATAAGTAACTTTCTGATATAATAGGCATTTCAAGGCATTTTATAGGTTAGTCCAATAAAATGCCTTGAAATGATACAATAATGTAGCATAAACATGTAATAATGATAGGAATCAAGCATGGCATGATCAAAAATTATAGATACGTTTGACACGTATCAACGAGCATAGCCAGCTGGAATCTGACCAAGATGGTAGCTTGCTCCAGATTGATTTGGTAAAGCATAGTCGACCGCCACCTTGAAGGATATGTTCTTCATTAACATATGTAGCTCACAATCTTTCTTCTCTGTGATATCATCCACGGGGTAGTGAGCCGCTGGCTGTTCTAATGCGGCAGATGCTTCTAGCTGCGTGGAACCCACGCTGCTTTTCCGCTGATCAGATGGGACGGCATCGACTTCAGGACATTCTAGCTGCTGCTGAGATGCCCTATGCTGACTGATTGAGTCCAGTTGCTCCTGCTGCCGCTGCACCATGCGTTCCAATTCCGATAACAGGTCTGACTCCTTCTTCTTTTTTCTCCCACGGTTTCTATAACTGTCAGCGCACTCCGAAAACCCTTCCTTCAAGGTGACACCGCCGGGATAGCCTCGTAAACGTCCACAGTGTTCAGGATTCCCCAGGGCAAGTGTCAGCTCGTCGTTCTCTCTCTCGGGATGGTACTCTCCCTTTCGAACTTTATTTATTGCGTCTACAAGCAACGGAGTGATTGTTTCAATTTTTTCTACCATTTTCCCTTTGCAAGAATCAGCCCTGTCAGTGGGTCCAACACTGCCCCATGCGCGAACAACTAGAACTTGGACCTCTCGGGCCAGTCCGCTGTCTGTGGAGTGATCCCTTTAGCAAGCAGTTCTGCTTCAAAGGCTAACCACTTAGGAATGGCAGTCTTGTAGCCACCTGTCCCCAACCTATGGTGATATTCCTTCTTCCCAGCATTTATCTTATTTATGGCCGATCGGGCCACAGCGGTAGACGATTTCTTATACGCCACAAATGCGGGCCAGTAATGTTTTATCTTCTCGAGTACTCCAGTGAAATTATCTGGATCTTCATTTTCATATTTTCTCCATAATGTTTTCTTCCAGCTCTGGAATTGTGTGGCCATCTTCTTAAGAGTCCACTCCTTCACTTTCTCCTTCTTGCCTTCTGGTAGGTTGAAATGTATCATGAGCATATCATAAAGCAAATCTTTTGTATGTTCGTGGACATAACTAGCTTCATCATCCGTGTCCTTCGGCTTATGCCAATCTGTAATGGTGATCGGGAGCATGCCCCTAACAATGACTCCAGCTTGATTTACAAATTTACGGCAGTTCGGTATGGGTGTCAGCGGTTCGCCATTATCGGCAACTTCCTCGATCGTTAACCTCGGAACCTCGCTCGACATCCTACTCGTCCGGCCTCGAGGACCTTACTTTTTAGCAGATTTGCTCGATCCGGAGGGCTAAAAAAATGATTCGTTAATACATGCAATACAAATCAATTAATGCATCTAGTGATCAACACAGCCTTAATATATATATATACCTCGTCGGAGTTTGTTAAGGGCACTTCGTCGTCTCTTCTTTCTTCAAACTCAAGTCCCTCACCGGAGTCGTTCAGAAATTGTGAGCTGAAATCATCTTCTCCACCGGAATCTTCTCCACGGGCACTCGCATATATTATTTGTTGCATTTGGTCTTCATTCTCGTCGTCTCTGAAGGGAGCGTCCATAGCTCAATGTACCTGCAATCAATTATATATGCTTTTAATTTTGTTTCACATAAAATTACAGCCCAAATTAGGGCCAGCATTCTACAATGTTTCACATAAAATTACAGCCCAAATTAGGGCCAACATTGGGTCCTACCTACCAGCCTAAATTAGGGCCAGCATTGATCCTTTAAAATTCCAGCCCCGCGTCCTACACGTACCTGCGAGCCCAAATTTGGGCCAGCATGCATCGGGTCGACGCGCCGCGTCCACCCCTGGCCACGAGTGCGTGGTCAATGCTGACCCACCTGCCAGCGACCCGCCGCCCCGTCTTCCCCACACGGCCGCGTCCGCATGTGAACGCCCATCCGGCCACGCGCGCGGTCAATGCTCGCCCACCTGCCAGCGACCCTGATCGTCCCCCTCATCTCCCCCACCGCCCAACCGCCCGTCTCCCCCCACCCGTAGTTAATGGTCCTAGCCCACCTGCCAGCGACCCACCGGCCTCCTCGTCTTCCCACCCCCGTAGTCAATGCTGGCCCTGGCTGGTCCTTTAAAAATGGACCCCGGCCGTGTGGATAGCGACCACACCGCTGCCAGATGGCGACCACACCGCCGCCCCCACCCCCTATCCAGCCCTAGCCCTAGCCTAGCCGGTGCACAGTGACCCCCTCGCCGGAGCCATGTCGCGCTGGTTCAAGACACCCAAGAACCAGCACGAGGCCAGTGGCTCCTCCGGCCGACGCGCCTCCCTTCCTCCTCCTCCGCCACCGCCGGCGGCGTTCGGCATCGCGCCGGACGGCGTGCGGGTTCTCGGGGGAGCAGCGCCGACGCGCCGTGCCGGTGCAGCGGACCCGGCACCGAAGAACAAGAAGAAGCGGATGCGGCGCTACGTGCGCATGGAGGAGTGCTGGTGGCATTGGAACAATGCCACCCCCGTGGACTGGCCCGACGTCCACCTCCCGGACGACTGGCACCGATTCCGGCCAGTGGCCGGGCCAGGGTGGTGGAGATCGCGCGCCGCCGCCGTCTCCTCCCACCGGACCTCTACAACGACCCCGCCTACGCGTCGGAGTCCCCCCAATGGGACCTGTGGTTCGCGGACAAGCACGACGACCGCCGCCGCGCTTACTTTGCGCCGGCCCCAGCACCGCCGCAGGAGCCCACGCCGTACCCCGCACCGCCGCCCGGCCACGAGCAGGAGCTGTGGTTCGAGGAGGAGGTGGACGACGACGAGCAGGACCCGGAGATGCAGGCCGCCTACGAGGCGTCCTGGCGCTCCCTCGTCGAGGACGAGGTCAGGCGCTGGGAGTCAGTGGTGCAGGCCACGGCCGAAATGCCGCCGCCGCCGCAGCAGCCTGCACTGGCCTGGTGGCAGCAGTTGGCCCAGGAGCACGAGGCCGAGGAGCTGTATCTGGAGCCAGTTCCTCCACTGCCCCGAGGCCTCCTTGGCCAGTCCTGGGTCTTCACTGGCGGCAGTTGGCCGCCGCAGGAGTAGGAGGAGCCGGCCCAGGCGCAGCAGGAGCCGGAGGAGCAGCACGTTCCGCCGGAGGCGCAGCCGCCGCCGGGCCATCTGTGGGTCACGCCGGGCTACGTCGTCCTCTCCGACGACGAGGACTAGGCCTCCGGCGCCTCCGCCGTGTCCTCTCCCCCTAATTGTAATGGCCTTTTAGGCCTCCTAAATATGAATGTAATGGACTTTAGGCCTTTTTATTATCAATGAAATTTCCCTGCCCCCTAAATGTTACCGCGCCGCCGCAGCCGATCTAGGGTTACCGGACCGCCGCCGATTTTAGGCCTTTTGAGTGAGAGAGGAGGGCGAGGATAGAGGATACCGTACCTTGCGCGCGGGGGACGGCGGTGTGGACGTCGGGTGCTCGGGGGACGGCCGCGAGCAGCAGGAGGACGAGGGCGCCGGAGCGGCGGCCTGACTTGGGGACAGAAAAGCGGGCCGATTTCGGCCGATTCACGGCCGCCCAGCTCGTGAAACTCGACGGCGAGGAAGAGGGTGGCCGCGGTGACCGGAGCAGGAGAAGGCGGCGGTGACGGCGGCGACACGGCAGCAGGGGAGCACAGCGCGGCAGCCTGGCGGCGTCCTTCGTCTTCTTGGGCCTGGCGGCAAAATGCGGGGACGAGAGGAAGGGGAGGGATCTAAAAGGCACTAATTGGCCTTTAGTCCCGGTTCCAGCCACAAACCGGGACTAAAGGTCACTTTAGTCCCGGTTGCAGCCACGAACCGGGACTAAAGGGTCATTTGTAATTTTTTTCTATTTTCCTTTTTCCTGATTTATGTTATTCTATTGATTTAATTGTTCAAATTTGACAAACTTTATATCAAACGTAAGCCATGGACATGTAGAATCTTTTGGTACTTGTTATTTTCAAATTTGACTATGTTGATTGTATTCAAATTTTAAATGGATGAGTTGAGTAAATTTGACATAGATTTCAAACCGTGACACTAAAAAAATGAAAAATGGGGTTTTTTTATTCAATGAAAACCCTAAACTCCTTAGTCAACACTATTCTACCGATTATTACACATAGAACCAGGATAAAAAAACGTTTCATACATTATTACACATGACCATCAACATCCGTCTCTAGTGTTGTGGTATAAACTTCTTCGTGTGTGTCCTTTTCTTCTGATCGCGCTGTAATTAACCATGGACAATCTTCATCATTCAACACGATGCTTGGGTCAGTTTTCACTGTAAAGGGGGGAATTTCATCAAACTTATTGTAATCTTCTGACATGTCTGTCCTGTCCTCCACTCCCACGATGTTTCTTTTCCCTGAAAAAACTATGTGGCGCTTTGGCTCGTCGTATGATGTATTCGCTTGCTTATCTTTTCTTTTCTTCGGTCTGCTAGACATGTCCTTCAAATAGAAAATCTGAGCCACTTCACTGGCTAGGACGAATGGTTCGGTGTCGTACCCAAGATTCTTGAGATCCACTGTAGTTATTCCGTACTTCGGGTCTACATGTACCCCGCCTGTCAGGTTGAACCATTTGCACCAGAACAAAGGGACCTTAAAAGAAGGTTCATAGTCAAGTTCCCATATCTGCTCTATGTAACCATAATATGTGTCCTTTTGCCCATTGTTGTTTGTTGCATCAAAGCGGACACCACTGTTTTGGTTGATGCTCTTTTTATCTTGGTCGGCCATGTAAAATGTATTCCCATTTATCTCGTACCCTTGAAAAGTCAATATAGTCGAAGATGGTGCCTTGGCCAACAAGTATAGCTGTTCTCCAATAGTGGTGTCATTAATGAGACGTGTTTACAACCAACCTCCAAAATTCTTCACGTGTTTTCCATCAATCCAATCTTTAGCTTGCTCTGGGTATTTCAAGTGTAAAATATTCTTGTGTTCCTCGATATACGGAGCCACCAAGCTGGAATTATGTAGAACTGTGTAGTGTGCTTGGCTGACAGAATGCCCGTCCATACATATTGTTGCTTTCTTTCCTAGCGTGCCTTTTCCCCGCAGTCTCCCCTCATGGCGCGATTGAGTAACACCGATTGGCTTAAGTTCAGGAATGAAGTCAACACAAAACTCAATGACCTCCTATGTTCCATAGCCCTTGGAGATGCTTCCTTCTGGCCTAGCACGGTTATGAACGTATTTTTTTAAGACTCCCATGAACCTCTCAAAGGGGAACATGTTGTGTAGAAATACAGGACCGAGAACGGAAATCTCTTCGACTAGGTGAACTATGATGTGCGTCATAATATTGAAGAAGGATGGTGGGAACACCAACTCGAAGCTGACAAGACATTGGACCACATCCTTCTGTAAACTTGGTAGAGTTACTGGATTGATGACCTTCTGAGAAATTGCAGTGAGGAATGCACATAGCTTCACAATGGGTACTCGAACATTTTCCAGCAGAAGCCCCCTCAATGCAACCGGAAGTAATTGTGTCATAATCACGTGGCAGTCATGAGACTTTAGGTTTTGGAACTTTTGCTTTGTCATGTTTATTATTCCCTTTATATTCGACGAGAAGCCAGACGGGACCTTGATACTGCTAAGGACTTCAAAAAAGATCTTCTTCTCTTCTTTGGTAAGAGCGTAGCTGGCAGGACCTTCATACTTCTCTGGATTCGGGTTGTCTCGTTCGTGCATATGTTGCTGGTCCTGCCGTGATTCCGGTGTATTTTTCGTCTTCCCATACACGCCCAAGAAGTTTAGCAGGTTCACGCAGAGATTTTTCATCACGTGCATCACGTCGATTGCAGAGTGAACCTCTAGGATTTTCCAATAGGGTAACTTCCAAAATATAGATTTCTTCTTCAACATCGGTACATGTCCGTCAGCGTCATTCGGAACAGATTGTCCGCCAAGACCCATTCCAAATATTACTTTTAAATCCTTGACCATATCATATATAACATCCCCAGTAGGACGGGTAGGCTTCGTCCGGTGATCTGCCTCACCTTTGAAATGCTTGCCATTCTTTCTTACGGGATGCTGTTTTGAAAGAAATCGACGATGCCCCGGGTACACATTCTTGTTTCCCAAATATATACTTTCAGTCTCACCTAAACAGTGCGTGCATGCATTGTATCCCTTGTTTGACTGTCCTGAAATGTTACTAAGAGCAGGCCAATCATTGATGGTTACAAACAACAACGCTCGTAGGTCAAATCCCTTTTGTTCGTGCTCATCCCACATACGTACACCTTTTTCACGCCACAACTCTAAAAGTTCTTCAACCAATGGCTTTAGGTACACATCCATATCGTTGCCGGGTTGCTTCGGGCCTTGGATGAGCACTGGCATCATAATAAACTTCCGCTTCATGCACAACCAATGAGAAAGGTTATAGATACATAGAGTCACAGGCCAGGTGCTATGACTGGAGCTCTGCTCCCCAAAAGGATTAAAGCCATCTGTACTTAGACCAAATCTTAAATTCCTTGCGTCATCTAAAAATGTCAGAAAATCTCTGTCGATTTTACTCCACTACGACCCATCAGCGGGGTGTCTCAGCATCACGTCTTTCTTACGGTCTTCTTTGTGCCATCGCAACAACTTGGCATGCTCTTTGTTTTGGAACAAACGTTTCAACCATGGTATTACAGAAGCATACCACATCACCTTCGCAGGAACCCTCTTCCTGAGCGAGGCTCGTCCTCAACTTCACCAGGGTCATCTCGCCTGATCTTATACTGCAATGCACCGCATACCGGCCATGCATTCAAATTCTCGTACTACTCACCGCGGTAGAGGATGCAGTCGTTGATGCACGCATGTATCTTCTGCACCTCTAATCCTAGAGGGCAGACAACCTTTTTTGCTTCGTACGTACTGGGGGGCAATACGTTATCCTTTGGAAACATCTTCTTTATTATTTTCAGCAAATTTTCAAATCCCTTGTCAGTAGTACCATTCTCTGCCTTCCATTGCAGCAATTACAGTGTGGTGCCCAGCTTTTTCTGGCCATCTTCGCAATTTGGGTACAACAATTTGTTGTGATCCTCTAACATTCTCTCCAACTACAACCTCTCGTTTTTACTTCCGCAGTTTATCTTCGCTTCAAGAATGGCCCGACGAAGATCGTCATCGGGCTCATCAACAATGGGCTCTTCTTCAGCTCCGTCTTCCCCCATTGTAGTACCACCATGTTCAGTGAATTAGGATAGTTGTCATTATCCTCTTCTTCTTCATTGTCTTCCATTATAACCCCTCTTTCTCCGTGCTTGGTCCAACAATTATAACCGGACATGAAACCGGACTTCAACAGGTGGACGTGAATGGTTTCTGAGGTAGAGTAATCCTGAGTATTCTTACAGACACTACATGGACAAGAAATAAAACCATTCGGCGGCTTGTCTGTCTTAGCCACACGGAGAAAATCATGCATGCCATTAATAAAGTCGGGATAACGTCGGTCACCGTACATCCATTGCCGGCTCATCTGAATTATATAAATATATCAAAAACCATTACACTACATCATGAATATATAATAGTGACCAAATTAATTAATATAAGTTCATCACATTAAAACCAAAATAGAGTAGTGACCAAATGTAATACATAGTCTCATAAAACATACATTAATTGAAACTAACACACAACTATCTAAAGAATTTAAACCCAACAACAAATGCGATCAAATCGCAACTAAGTTAATTATTGAACCAACAACATAACGATACCAAGCCTCTTTATGAATGGCATATTTTCTAATCTTTATAATCTTCAAGCACATTGCATCCATCTTGATCTTGTGTTTATCGACGACGTCGGCAAGATCGAGCTCCAATTTCATTTTCTCTTCTAGGCATTGGAGACGAAGATTTTTACTTCTTTTCAATTTTTCTTTTAAATCATTATTTTCTTTTTCAAAAAACTCGATAATAGGGTCGGTTGGAATTTCCGGTTCAACCACATCCGAATCATAGACCGAACGAGGGCCGACGGGGACGGATGTCAAAACAATGGCACTATACATATAAAAAAATGTAAGAAAATTATACAAGTAATAACTATGCATCTAAATCATATAAATAAGTTTTTTTAAAACAAAAGAGAAAAACAAGAGGCTCACCGAGGTGGTGCCGGTGACGGGACGGCGCGGGCGATCGACGGCGGTGAGGACGGGGACCGGACGACACTAAAACCCACACATTGCATATAAAACAAATGAAATACCTAACTTAGGCATTTCATCAAACACCTAGCTAGCACTAGAAAAATGAAATGAGTTAAACTAGCAACGAAATGAGCTCAAGTAGCAACGCCGGAAGTGCTAACCCTTGGATAGATGAGGCGCCGTCAATCTTGACAAATGGTGGGAAAAAATGGGGACGAACTCGAGCTCGGGAGAGGAAATAGATAAGAAAATGGTGATAAACTCGAGCTCAAAAATGGCCATGGCCGGATCGGGGGTGGGAGATGATATAGGGAAAAAACTTTAGTCCCGGTTCGTATGACGAACCGGGACTAAAGATTGACCTTTAGTACCGGTTCGTCATACGAACAGGGACTATAGGTTGTTCGCGTTAGCCCACCTCTGCGGCCGCCTGCCGTGACCCTTTAGTACCGGTTCGTATCACGAACCGGGACTGAAGGTCCCCTACGAACCGGGACTGGACCTGGCCGGCGCCCTGGGCATTCGAACCGGGACTAGTGCCCCCATTGGTACCGGTTCGAAAAGGAACCTGTTTCCACTAGTGGCGTGAATCACTACCTACTTTCAAGATTGGATTTCCATTTCAATTGCTTGTGATACTTCAGCAGATGAAGTCTTGCACTGAAATGTGGAAGACGAACCGGGACTATAGGTTGTTCGTGTTGGCCCACCTCTGCGGCCGCCTGCCGTGACCCTTTAGTACCGGTTCGTATCACGAACCGGGACTGAAGGTCCCCTACGAACCGGGACTGGACCTGGCCGGCGCCCTGGGCATTCGAACCGGGACTAGTGCCCCCATTGGTACCGGTTCGAAAAGGAACCTGTTTCCACTAGTGGCGTGAATCACTGCCTACTTTCAAGATTGGATTTCCATTTCAATTGCTTGTGATACTTCAGCAGATGAAGTCTTGCACTGAAAATGTGGGCTTCCACAACATCTGTACACTTCCCCTTCTCCTTCACCTATTTTCCTTTTCCATTTTAGCGGCCTCTTTTGCTTATTTGCTATGCGTGGAGGCGCTCCTTGTCCACTAGGTGTCCTTATTCTGTGCTAATCTGTTGGGAGCAGCGTGAGAAGGAGGTGTGAACCGGTCAAACTGCATGTAGTCGGGATGCTTCATGGAACAGACATGAACTGTGAATGTACAACATCCCCGCAGTATATTGTTCTGGATTAGCATTAGTTTTTTTTTTGACGAAAATGCAGTCGAGCCTGCTTTTCAATTAATTAGAAGAGTAGTACAAGGAGTACACGAAGCCTAAAAAGCGAAAGAAAGAGGTGAAAAAAAAAATCAACGGCTAAAGTTTTGTGAGCAAGAAGCCTAGTCAGGCTCGCGGGGTCTATGCAGCAGGTCAGCAACTCTTGGCTTGCCAGCGTCTTTCCAAAGCTTGGCTTCATCAAGGATGCAAGAGTGCAGCCGATCGAGAGCAACAGCCGTGTTCTGAAATATCCTGGAGTTGCGTTCTTTCCACAAAGTCCACCAAGTTAGGTGCACTAGTGATATCCAACTCTTCTTCATCTTGCTGGGTAGAGCTTGTTTAGACGAGCAGAGCCATGTTTGCAAGCATGGTGTTGTGGCGGAGGGAGCGATGGTGGCCGGCAAGGCTGCCGTGGCTAGCAGCTTCTTCCAAAGTCTGATGGCAACTGTACAGGTGGCAAGCAGGTGCAGCGCGGTCTCCGGCTCGCTCAAGCAGAGCACGCAAGCCGCGTTATGCGGCCAACCTTTCTTGGCCAGGCAGTCTGCAGTGTGGCATTTGCCACGGATAGCCAGCCCACCGAAGATACGGCATTTGAGTGGCGCATCGCTGTTCCAGATTAATTCCCGGAAATTGAACCTCGTGGATCCCTTGAACTGCAACTCATAAGCTGAAGAAGCCGAGTACACCCCGTTTGTTGTCCAACGCCAGGTGACACTATCCTGAATTCCTTCTCTCAGCTGGATGCTCTCGACCATGTCGTGGAGCAGGATGAATTGGTGCATTAGTTATTTACTGGTGTACACTCAGTTCTTGCCGGTCTGAGCGTCGATGGATCCTATTTTCAACGGATGCCTATGCAAGTATTGGAGACACTCCTGATGTCTTCCAGACCTACGTACAATACTGGATGCTTAGGTAGTTTTTGCTGACACCTATACGAAGCAACACCCGCCATATTTTAATTTACTGGTTTTCATCATGAAGCTCTAGCCGTTGCTCTTATAGTCCGAAGGGAAAACAATGGTCCTAGCAGTTGTTCAGCATTTACCAAGTGTATTCAAAATAATTAGGTGACACTCATTGCTACAGAATACAACATCCATTTTGGAAGTTAAAAAATAAGAACCTACCTCTTGCGCCACTTGGGTTCCCTAGCAGATTTTTGGATTGGCTCTCGATCCTCCTCTCGACAGCATCTTCTAGGATTCTTCTAAATGGCGTGCCAGGTGAACCGATTGCCCATGGCAGGGGGCTGCGCCAAGGGGACCCTCTCTCCCCACTCCTATTCGTCATTGCGATCGACCCTTTGCAGCAGCTCCTCAGGATGGCAACTGATCATGGACTATTGCGTCGTGTTCATGGGAGAGGCATGAACCTCCGTACTTCCATCTATGCGGACGACGTGGTCATTTTATCAAGCCTATTCTGATAATGTAAACACCCTCGCCTCCATCCTTGCTGACTTTGGCGAGGCTACCGGCCTAGTCACCATTTTCTAAGAGTTTCGGTGTACCATCCGTTGCTCCAACATTGATCTTGATGAGGTTTTGGCCAACCTCCCGGCGGTTCGTGCTACCTTCCGTTGACATACCTTGGACTCCCGCTCTCCACTCACTATCTTCGCAAGGTCGATTTTCAGTTTTTAGAAGATAAGGTTGCCCGCCAAGCTTCCCACTCACATTGGCAAGCACCTCACCATAGCCGGCAGATGCACTTGGGTCAAGTCCGTGTCCACCTCACAAGCGATCTACCACAGCACCTCCAGTAGGTTCCGGCAGGCACGCTTCAGGCCATTAG